>JAQIWN010003969.1:0-12027 GCA_034699025.1 Entomobrya cf. arborea Gr-Col-00668
TATGACAGTAAAGTTATATCATGAGAATTAAATTTCTAACCTCCACGTCTTCAAGTAACTGGGAAATTTCTTTATTCTTCTGACTAATAATAAGCTCGTAATTTTTAAATGAGCCATGATGAGGATGATCGGCACTATTGCCGTTCTGGTCCATTTGCATATTTGCACTATCACTACCGCCAGGGCTGTAGCTTCCGCCCCGACTTCGCATTTGAGCTTTGTATTCATCAAGCGTTCGTTTGTATTCTTCGGCCTCTAACCGGAAGTCTTCTACTTCCCTCTTCAGCTCCACTTTGTCCCTCTCCAACTTTTTAATTTTGTCCATAACCTTTTCATTTTCCAATCGTTCATCCTCCAGCTCCCTATCGCGTCTGGTTAAATCCCTTTGCAATCTCTCAATTCTCCGATTCAATTCAGCAGTGTCCAAGTCGCTATCATTTTCTACTGTACTTTCTCTTCCTCCGGCTCCAGACCTCGTGCGCTCACGTTCCCGTCTCGGTCGCTTCTCTGGTGTTTCGTTGTCATTTTTGTCCCGTTCGTTTTCCCTCGTTTCCGTATTAAAAAAATTGCGTGGTCGAGCCCTTGGTCGTTCCATTTTATTGTCAGTAGATTATAAGCCTAAATGTTAAGAGTATCATTTAGTCAATAGTGGTTGGCTTAGGTGTAAGTACATTTGATTTATTGAATTTCCAGCATAATGGGGGCATAAATTATTCGATTGCGTTCGAAATATGGAAATGTAAATCATTAACGTGATTAGATTCAAGAAAATTGAATCAACGCTACAAAGATTTTTTACATAATGCTAACATGCACATTTGACAAGAAGCATAACTGTGCTACTACTTTTGCGTTGTAAAAGATCATGATCATTAATTACGTATGACCAAAAATGCTAGACAATTAGCCCAAAAACCATTTAGTAGCGTTTTTGTAAATCTTTACATGCGAGTGCATGCATTTAGTTGTTCCATATGTTGTATGTACATACTTACTTACACTTATGTATACCAGTTAATTTTGAACAATTTATGGTCAAATGTAATCCCGTCACTTCCAGACAGCATCCTCTGAGCTTAATTGCGTGATCAATCGAAATTACGCTTTTATTACCCACCACTAATGCCTGAAGCTGCAGAATCCTTCACATTCTTTATTTTTAGTGAGAAAACTGTGTGAACACACACCTGCTTTAAAAACTCGGATTTTATACACTACAATCAGTCTGATTAATGTTTAATGACTTAACAAAACACTTTATTCACAAGAAGTCATATACAATTCACCATTGTTGCTACGGATTGTGCATAAGCGTATGTTTATGTAGTAGAACAGTTTTGTCAGTGCTTTTCGCTCGAAACAGGAAAGCAATTTTGTGGCTATCATTAACCTATTATTGCAAAGAAAATGTGTATTGTACACATAGTTTTGGGGGAAAATTGTTACGAGTATGGAATACTCTTCTCAATATGCATAGAAAATGCGAAAAGTTCTGAAGAAAAGTCATATTTTCACAAAAGCTGTGAGTCATTCATGTCATTAATACAACCAACAACAGCAAACTATAGTCATAATAATAATATAGTCTAGTCATTGCATTCCTGTTCCTACACAAATGCGGAATCGATTTCTAACAGCATGATTCCTGTGAACGGTTTGTTTGCGCTTTTTTCTGCTTGGCAACATTTCAGAGCTCATGAAAGAGTAGGTTACACTTTCCCTGTCCAATGTGTGCGGTTGTGGTTGCAGTGGAGTGCACAGGTAGCGACCGACCTAGAGCGAGCAGGGGAGATGAATTACAGTAACAATGTGGCTAACTATATGGTGTCCATACTGCTTCGTCTATCATAACTATAACTGGCTATAATATAATTACGAAATGAGTATATATTGTAATACCAGAAAAATATGGACAGGTGAAAGCATTATCAAGAGGAGCTTTGTAATGACAAATCCCATTAATATACATATGGGAATTTTATGTGAATTGATAACAAATTGTTTCTCCAAGTAGTCTAGTTAATAATTGTCTTTGGTTTTGAATTAATCTCTATTTGAAATACTAAAGTTTAAACAATGACGGAAACGATTCGACTCATAACAGCAGAATTGGCTAAAGAGCCATTCAAAAAGAGTTTCACTGTCATCTCTTTTGATTCACTGCAGCCAGAACAACTTTTGCAGGTCAAATTTATTTGGTTCTGTCGTATCGAAAAAAAAAAAATAATTAAGTATTTTCATACATTTGTACGATAACTAAACAGCGTAAAATAATGACCAACAGGTTCTTTGTGATGTACTCACTGAGTTTGAACCGTCAAATAAAGTGGACATTAGGGAGGAATCGCCTGAAGACACCGTGGTACGAATTCTTAATACGCTGAGAATTTTGAAGTATAGACCACCGGAAGATGATCCGTAAGTTGATTCTCACAATAAACCAAAACCAACTATTGAATGATTCCAATAAGTGTCCATTTGTATGATCACCTTATCTGAAAGGTCTGCGTTGCGGTCTGGGCTAATCTCAGGAAGCCCCAAAATGATTCATCCAATTTTAGCATGGATTCTACCCCGAATCTCTGAGCTAAAAACAAGAGCATATTTAGCAAAATATTTAATGAAGGTAGAAATACCCCAAGATATAAGGGCGGATATGGAAATCGAAGAAATGTATCAACAGGTAATTCTGAAGTTCTGAAACAGTTACATATCAAACTATAAATTACAACGCAATTTATATAATTAGTATGAATCAGCAATGGAGCAGTTCAAAGTCACCCATAAGCAACTGGAAACAATGAAAAGCAAAGGATTCACCACATCCGAAATCCGGAAGGATATAGCAGCAATGGAGCAGGAGCAAGAGAGTGTCACCCGAAAAATAGAAAAGTTAAAACGACAGGTTTGTATGATGAAATGCGATGTGAAATTAAACTACATTCCGTAATTTCAAATTAAATTTCATTACTTGTAACTTCCGATTGTTTTGCATTAAGGTGGAAGGAACGCCAAATATAGAATCAACTTTGGAAGTTGTTCGCACATTTCGCAAAGAGAAAGAAACAGGCAGAGAATTGGAACAACAGCAAGTGTCCCAAACTCAAGCATTAAATCAAGCAGAGCAACGAATCCAGAGGTTGCAGCGACAACTTAAAGAAATCAAAGCTGCAGCGGCAGGTGCCACAGCAGAAGGAATTCTTCAGCGGTTGGAACAAGATATTGAAGTAGCAAAATACATTGTTAATGATAAGCTCCCCAAGGAATGTGACATAAGAAGGAAGGAAATCCACATCATGGAGAAAGTCTTAAGTGAAGGCGCAATCACACCCAAAGATTTGGAGGATACAAGAGCAAGAATTGATCGAGTGAAAGCGGATGTGAATGAGTTAGTAATGAAACGAATGATGAAATCTGATGACGACAAGTTAGTCATGTTTCGTCAACAAGCTGCTATTGTCTCAAATAAAAAATCGACTTTGGTAGAGAAACTGAATGATCTTAAAAATGAGTCGGCTTCTTTAAAGGAAGAGGTTGGGGAAAAGAAAAAGATTGTGGGAAACATGCAAGGGGACTCTATTGTGAAAGAAGAAGATTTTAAAGAATATGTGAAAAATTTGCGAGTAAAGAGCACACGTTACAAACAAATGAAAGGGGAAATGAATTATTTGAAGGCAGAGTCGGGAGTCCTGTCAAAAACGTTGTTTGTTTTGGAGGAACAGTTGCAAAGTTCTAATATTGATTTAGTAAGTCATTTTAAAGTTTGGTTGTAGTCTCACCATTCTTGTTGTAGGTAACTAAATTGTTAAAACAATTAACTAAATGTACAGAATGCTTTGGAGGCGAAATTTGGGATCAAAGGCTTTTCTGAGATGCAAGGAAATTTGGAGAAAATTTCAACTGAGAAGTCGACAATAGACGACAAAAAATCAGAGCATTTGCAGAAAATGTCGGAAACGGTACAGGAGCTTCATGAGAAAATTGCCATGAAAAAGGTGGATCTGGCTCCTTTAGTAAAATGTATGAAAAAAGTTGGAAATTATAGTATTTGAAAAATAATTTGCTCTAGTATACTTATAAAAATGTTCTCAATCACTTTCACTTTAATCAAAACAGCACTAAACAATGTGCGCCAAGAGGCTCAGTTACTTGGCCATGAGCATGAAACAGCAAAACGGAAGTATGACAGCGTCGCATCTTCTGTAGAAAACAGCCTCAGCACTTTGACAAAGGTAACACCACCGTTTCTTTAGTATATTCAGTATTTTTGAAAATGAGACCGTTTAAATTAATCCTCTTCATTTTTTTTAAATTGTCAGAACGTTGACACATTAAGAAAGAATTATGATGAAGATCAGCTACGCTACTGCAAACTGCATGCTGAAGTAGTTGTCTACCGAGTTGAGGTGAAACGGATGCAAGAGGAATTGAAAGCATACGCTTCTGCAGGACAAGGGAATTCAGATAGAAGAAAGTCATACAAGTAGGCAGACATATAAAAATTTAATTTAAGCTAACTGTCGTAACTGTCTGAAAATTAATTGGTAACCTTTTTTCTAAGAGAACAACTAATGGCAAACATAGCTGAACAAGAACGTTCTGGAAAAAGGCTCAAGGAACAAGAGAAGGAAATCACAGAAAGACAAACAGATCGAGTGAATCAAGTTATGATGTGGAAAGATCTCATAAAGTAAAACGCTTATTCCCTAGTCTATTTTTTGTCACATTCTTTATGAACAAATTTTCTAATTTTAAACTTCCAATTTTCAACGATTTATCATCGCAGGTTGCTGGAACTGAAACGACAATTAAGGGATACTAATGTTATTCGCAATTAAAGCACGACGGAAACGGAATGGCTCCCTGTAAAACTTTACAGACCAAATTTCGAAAATCATAGCTAAATCATCTATCTGAATTTTTATCAAAAAATCATGATTATTTCTATCGCTTCAAATCTTAGTTACAACCAGTTACAACACAACCAGTGATATACCAAGAATAAGATAAGATGTCAACTCACTGGTTACAACCGGGAATAAAAATTAGTGGCTGTAATAATTTTGTTATAGATTAATTAAAAGTAGTCATACTTGGACTTTCTTTTGACTTATCCCTGCAATTACAATACTCATTCATAGTTGAACATCCTACCACCGTAGCCAGTGATATGCCATTGGAAGTTTATTTCTCGAAGACCGTAGCAGAAAACTTCGGTCATCAAAGTCATCATAATAAATATCATTATCATATCTCATATCGGTTGGGAAATCATCCATCATGATTTCCCAACCGAGAGCCAAGAAACTGGAAAAGTTGCTGGCTGCATTGACTGCAAAAAAGTTTTTAGCTTGTTGAAAAACCTTTCCCGAAGACAAAAGAGCGGCTTTGTGCCGGCTACACTGCACTGCAGCCGCAGTTTGCAAAGCAGAGTTGACGTTGACAGAAGACAAAAATGGAAGTATCCATCTATGTTCTTGTGCATGCATCAAAAACCATCAGCTGTGCATCATGTGTTGTTTTGATTGTCATGTCGTACTTTTGTCGTCCTATTTCTAATTAGCTGAGTTTGCAGTTGAATTAGTTGATGCTTTTAAATAAATAAAAAACTAGTGCATTGTGGTGTGGTCGTAATCGTTATTAATTAAAATAATTAATTTTGTAAGCAGTGCCTGCGAATACTCCTGTCCTAAAAATTGTGTGTGCGTGAACTTTTATGAACAGTTAATTTTTCCAATCAGATTAGTGCGGTACCTAAGTTTTCATTATCAAAAATCTGGGTACGTATTCAAGTTAATACTCCCATTCTCGTTTACTTTTCAATATTCATCTTGTACCAAACTTCTGTGATTTAGTGTTTAAAAATTCTGTTTCTATTCGACTTTAAAGACATGAATCAAACACCTCTATCTAACCCAGGTCCAGGGGGTCAGGGTCAAGCTCAGCAACCTGCAGCGGCCGGAAACAGCAACCAATCTGGCCATTCTTCTTCATCGAAAGTGGATTTGTCACTTGTCAACCGAGGCATATGGTTGGTCAAGGTAGGTATAAATATTTTAGATAAAATTATATCTGCCCTTATACGTTTTATATTTACCAATTATTCTTTATTTTGCATTATTTAAGGTTCCAAAATATCTCGCCCAACGTTGGAACAGGATTCCGGGAACTGTAGAAGCTGGAAAGTTAAAAATTTACAAATCGGCTTCTGGTGGAAAGCCAAAGGTAACTCTGAGCTTGAGTGAGGCAACTTTATGCGCTAAGGAAGATGGCGATGATGATATTCCAAAAGAACATGACCTGATAGCTGCACCAGTTACTAGCCAAACAATGGTAGCTTTTGATGTAGATCAAGGTACGGATTTAATTTAAACACTTCATTTTTTTAAGTTTGTTGTTTTAATTCTGTAATTCATATTGCTTTGTTTGCAAAAAAATATTTTAGCAATGAAGGAAGAGGATACTGACAAGGTATCGGTCCTTGGAAAAGTTCATCAAAAGTTGGAGTGCAGACCGGTCTACGATGCACATTATATGCAGTTAAAAATGGCTGCTATTCATAAAGCTTCACAGCCTGTTCGCCAAGTTCAGCAGCTTGATCGTGTTGTTCAGTCGTACAAACCAGTATCGGATCATAAAAGCAATGCAAGTTATTTTCCTTTGTTCGATAATGGATTTAAAATGCACGTCTTGTATTTACCGATGTTGAATGTGTCTCTAAATTGTGATTTTTAATTTTTTCAACAGAAAGAGTATGAGGAACGCAAGAAAGCGGAAGGTAAAAAGGCCCGAGACGATAAGGAAAAGGTTTTGGAAATGCTATTCTCTGCATTTGAAAGACATCAGTATTACAATCTTAAGGATTTGGTGCGCATAACTAATCAGCCAGTTGTAAGTGATCCATCATAATATCATTAAAATTGCACGTTGGTTATAATTTGTCGCTCACCTGTGTGTGCATTATATGTTCTGTGTTCTAAAATGATTTGAATTTTGCTATTTGAAGGGGTACCTGAAAGAAGTTCTGAAGGAAGTGTGTAACTACTGTGTGAAGAATCCTCACAAAAATATGTGGGAACTTAAGCCTGAGTACAGACATTATAAAGTTGACAATGACGACTGATTAGTTTATTGATTTTACTCGTACTGAAAATGGATGAGGATACTTGCCTTTGAGTTGTGAACCCTTAAATAAATCATTTATTGCAAGTTTCCGGAACTCTGGGATGCCTTTTATACGTATGAATTTAATTTTGAAATATACATATTTATATAGTTTACTTTACTTTGATATCTAACAGTAAGATTTTGTGTTACATCCAATCTAAAGTAATAAATTGATATTAAAGCACAACTAAACTATTTTTACAAAAGTTTGTTGAATGTATGTATTTAAGATCCAGCGTTCGGTTTCGCTGTTGTAGTTGTAGTAGAGGTTGCCAACCAGGGAAATAGAAATGGCTTCAAGAAACCTGAAAAAATATCATTATCATTATTCTTTTGCGAAATTATTTTTCCAAACTAACAGGATTTTTTTGGTCATGTTCATACTAAAAAAGCGTGTATCATTGTGTCCAAGTTGTAACAGAAAATGATTTAATTGCTCAAAGTGAAGTGGTGGAGGTTGTGGTGGTGGGAGAGTATAGCCTAGACTCTGGAAATGTGGTGGTAAATGCATTGGTTTCAAAGGAGAATAAGGTCGGGGAGACGTCACGGCGGCATTAGCCCCAGTTGGCTCCTTTTCTTCGAGTCCTTTATTATTGTCATTGTCAATAATCAGAAAACCCTGAAATAAAATGAAATGATAAGTAATCATTGATAACCCTTGAACAAAGAAGGACTAATGAATTGAGTTACCTGCGAGTAAACAGATGTAGCACAAAATGCCAATAGAAGCATCGACAAATAAAACGTATTCATAGTGTTGCCTTTGGAGTTACTGATAAATGGTCAAACGACTCCTCTTCAACAAAAAATTGAAATAAACTTCGACTACTTCTGTAGTGCAGCTTATATTTCCTTCAAGGTTTCTAGTGCATTCATACCTGTTGGGTTAAAATGTATACGTAAAAAGTTATAAATTATGTGTTTCTATTGAATGTGCAGTTGGCTGGATTGAATTAAGTAGAAAGAAATAATTAGACATATGAATAGCTTTTTCGCAAAGCTTACATCATTGGTTTTGTACTTTAATCGAATTTAAACCACGGCCATTAATGAGTCTATTTTATTCAGTTTTTTGTGAATTACATACATATTTTTACGTTTATGATTGATTCAGTTATGAATCGTCAAAGACCACATAGACAAGTGAATTGTATTACTCATACGATATGCTTTGATGATAACTGTAAACTTTTTAGTTCATTCATGTATTTTTTATTTATGTTTGAACTTGACTTTGATTACGTCATTTTCATTCTTTATTTTCGTAATATAAACGCTTAATTCTTTACTGATACTTCATTATTGAATATATTCGATGAGTTAAAATTACCATTTAAGCCATGTTACTGTCATTAAAATTCATTGAGATACAAAAACCACACCTGAACGCTTACCATATTAGATATTATACTGAAATTAAATACACAATCATCAGCTATACATTCATATCTCAAAATCCTGTTTTATCCAATACCCCGAAATAAAATGCTATGAAATCAAATCGCTCGCCCGAAGTAATACTATTTAAGCATCAATTACTAATTTCTGTTGAATCAACAATCGAAACGCTTGACATTATATAAAATACGAGGGAAAATTAGTGAATTGGATTGGAACTAAATCTTGTGATTGATGAAAAAAAATATAATCTAAAATAATTTCTTCTTCTGTTCCATTCCATTTTTCTTGGTCACTTCTGAACCCGGAAAGTCCTTTGCCTTCACCACGTTAGTCCCGGAAAACGGGTTACAATCCTTCAATTCGATCTTCTTTAGAAAATGAACAGTAATGGCCAGGACGGATGGGAAGTCCACTGTATTGTCCACTGTATATTTTTTAGCCAATCATTAGGCAAAGTTCTATATTCATAGATTCTAATTTACCAAAGTTTACGTATGTCACTTACAAAGTTTGACTTCCATCTTTTTTGTTTGCTTATTGGCAACCGTATATTTTGAAGCTAATCCACAAGAAATTCAAGAAAGCTTGCTTTTAGATATGCCATTCCATTGTGACCTCAAAAGAACCTTGAAAATCAGTAAGATAAAATAATTCAGTATACCTTTCACATATTGCGCTAGCAGATCGTTAAGTTCCTCATCATGCGCCGGCAGGTCATAATCTGGAATAATGACTTTGAGTAGGTGCTTCACATCCTCCTTTAACATGGATCCACTTGCGTATTGTTCATATTTCTTAAAGGTTTTCTCCACATCTAGAAAAATGAGTAGAAAAAACAGTTAATTCCCAGGAAGATTTAAACAGGAAGCACTTTCACTAAAATGATGAAAACGTTCACTGTTTCTCTTTGTTATCACTGTTATCTTACATGCTCTACACTCGCGCTTCAGCTTATCGTCCATTGTATCTCTTTAGCCTGAGAAGTACTTTGGGATAATAATTTTTTTACGAAGATGGACAATTTGTTCAACTTTGAAATGCACAAATGGTTGACTCAAATTTAACAATTAGATATAAACAGAAATTTTCATAAGAAAATATTTTTTAGCTAATGCGTGGTTGCATGCGTTCCATACACAGCTCAACGGAAAACTGAGTAGGAAAAATTAACGGCAAATTCTTTTTATACTGATCTATTTTAGCTTATCAGTGAAGCTTGTCTTTTAACTCGACTCATACTTCAGATTCCGTTGTAGTTTTTTAACCTGCTTTATCATCAAAATCATAATGAGCATATAAACTTTCATTATAAATTTGTATTCCCTCGCCGCATGCATCTGTGATTGCATGTTTAAAAAGCATGCACAAAGCATCACTACTTCGGAACATGGCTTATATAAAGAAAAAGGACAAGCCAGGAAAAAGCAGAATAAAAGAAAGTGCGGACGAATAGGTCGGGTAATAAATAAACATCGGTCATAAAAAGATAATGTCTAGGTTATGATAGGCGTGTGTGGAGTTGGAGTGGAGGCAATTTCCGATAAGAGTTTTTTAATAAAAATGATTCTTCCTGCATGTGCACTACTGTGCGCCATCCACAGCACAATTTGGGATATTAGTACCATCAATTTGGTTGATAACTCGTGGAGGTATACCATCAATTCAATTTTTTGCGTAGCAGCATATTACTCCCCTCATTTTCCCCACCCAGTAGTCGTAGTAGGTCTTACAATGTTCCAAAAGCCTACACTTTCCGAGCTCATGGTGAACAAGGAATGAAATGAAATGCTCGTCCTAAAGTTGTTGTTTGGAATTAATTAATCCTTCTATGACATGATCGGCTAAGGAGTCTGGTGACGGACGCGGACGACCGTGACTAGTCTAAGAAAAGATTGCTATCCCCACAGGAAAATGCATGCGCGGAGGCTTCTCTGAATGCTCAAGACAAAAAAATATAAGATACCCTAATAATTTTTATTGTGTTGTGTTACAAATTAATATCCTATGCACGTGTATAAAAAAGCATATAGGTCATTAAATTGCATTTATAAAATTTTACAGAAAGATTTTTTTTACCTACATATACACTTCTCGAACATCCCAGCACGAAAAACCTAAATTGATGTTGACTTAAATGGTATGCGCATGAAAGGACAAGAGGAGGATTTTAGTTTTTTTAGTACATCGATCTGAATTACAAGTTTTATGTGATATTATATTGCCCCGACAGAACTGATATAAAAAAAGGATTGTGAAATTTTGTAACAGCGGTGGTGGTGGTGGTACAGTGGTGGTTTGCACGGCACATTGGGATTCGTCATCAAATATGATTATGATGAGAGGGTAGAATGATGAAGTAGGTGGAATATGAATGACTAATTGCAATGCATTTCGTTGTCGTCTGCACAATTCCCTGTGGAAAATCATAGTATTCCTCCTGTGCTGGTGGTGGCTATAAATACCTACATCACGAAATTGGGATATGGACCTATCTCCGGATACAAATTATGCTTAGAAAATTGTAGCAATCATCGCTCTCATCCTTCATAGAATGCTAAGCCAGAAGTTTGCACGCTTACTTGTAGTATTATTAAAGCAATTAATAATGTTATCACTACCACATCATATAAATAGCCAAATGTCAGGAAAAAAGTGGGGGGAAATATTTCCTTGAGATTTGAATGCAGTTTGAGATTTTGTGTCGTTTATCAAATTTTATCTTCAAGCAGTCATGAGACCAACAACCAGCCTCAGAAAAAAATGGCACAAGAGATATTCCAAAGGGAAATAGGAAAAAAGGAGACATAAAGGTAACATCTTATTTGACATGTATCATGCATTCCTTCACCTGTTAGAAAATGTTTTTTTTTGGCCTGGTTGTCCTTGTCTTCTACCTTCAATCCACAAGGATGGAAATATCTAAGGACAATTTACTACACGAACGCGAAATGAAGAGGTCTACTGATATTTTTTTGAAATTTGTACGTCCGACGACGACGTCTCGTACACTTTGGAAAATCTATAATTAATTCAGAAGTAATAACTTATATTTGGAAGCTGGTGGCATTACAAGTAAATGAACTATAATGACAAGGTCATCATCATCACGACGAGAGGAAGGAAAGTTAGTGTTGAAACTGATAATATCTCAATGCCCCAAAATTATAATCTTCCAGTTGTTAAGCTTAACAGGAAATTATTACTTGCCATTAATAACTTAAATATTCAATTCAAATAATTCAAATGTAATTCTATGATGGTTTTCAATTAAAACAGAGTAGAACGTAAGGCGATCAGACAAGCATACAAAAAAAACCTTTTTAAATAGACCGTATCTGAGAGTAACTCTGTTTCTGGTGTTGACAATTTCCCCACCTGTCATTTGAACACGATTTTGTTCTTATGTCCGTGACAAAGAAAACTGGGACAGAAGTAAATTTAATTTCAGGCACGGAACGT
>JAQIWN010003970.1:0-12027 GCA_034699025.1 Entomobrya cf. arborea Gr-Col-00668
ATGGAATAAATATTTTCCGGTCTCCACAATATTGCGGTAACTGGAATGTATTTCATTTTGGATAGATGTAGATAAATTAAATGAAATCAGAGGAAGCAATATAATAAAAGTTTATTTTAAAAACATGCTCAGTCATGTGGTTTAGTAATACGCGATCACTGATCAAACTCACATAAATCATAACGTAACAAAAAAATGTATGACGCAACTACAAATCGCTAGGGTCTTTGATTTGAACACACAATATATCATCTCCTGTAATTACAAGATTTTCAACATTCATCCATTTCAGTACTGTATGTTCCACGGTTCTCTACAAAAACATATTCAGTTCCGTGAAAAGGAAGCGAAAGTCTTCATTCTACCATCATCATACAGCACAGCTAACGATTTTATGGAGAAATGGCTTGTTTTGTGTAAGTTAATCGAAATTTCGTCTTTGTATTCCTTTTTTCCTACACAAATTTTATGCGTATAAACATTCCCAAAGAATAAATTGGTTTGAAATATATGAAGAACAAATATTACTTTCTTCCAGAACGACTATTAAACTTTAAATATGAGTTCTATGATTATAATAAAATGGTTGTCTGTCTGTAATGTTAGCATGCTGAAATAAATACCTCTATGAGCCATTCGAAATATTTCTACTTTCACTACATGGTCACATCAGTTTTCTTGCAATTTTTAAAGATGAATGCATTTTTTTATTATATGAAAACCTTTAAAAAAGACGCTTTCCCTATAAAATCATCGATCCAACGTAAAGATATAATGCGCAAAATGTGCCAGGTGTCACATACGATTTCACTTGCAGGCTTCTTTTTTAAGTACATTTAATAGATAAAAATATAAAGGGTACACTATCATATAATAAAATCAAATCACCATAAACTTGTTATTTTCGGGAAGTGGGAAGGAACAGATTTTTAAGATGTGCTGGAAGAAAAATGGTACACCTACACCTGACAGGTTAACAAAGTGTGCTTTAAAGGTTGTTCTTCTAGATGGGTGATCAAAACCAAAATGTTTTGCTACTGTCTCTTACACTTTTACTGACTCTTTCTTCCACTGGGCTTATTCAATTTTTCATACTTCATTTGAAATGTTTTGTTTTTATAGTTTGAATAGTAGGTATATACTTGTCTTTCCAAAGCGTTTTATATGAACTGCAAATGGCAGCGTTTGTACGTGACTGTCTATATGTTTTACAGTTTATTACTTTGTCCATATTTCTTTATGCAATTCTTAGCGTTTTATGAATATCGATTCGCTACTCACTATATTACATCCATATAATACATATTTTTTATTTACACATACATTAATACACAGTGGGTTGGTGTTGGCCTGTAAAAATAATCGTAGTTTTGATAGTTTAAAATTGCAACAAAAAGTTCTTTTTTATTCTAGTAATGAGGAATTGCCTGTGCGTGCAATAATATTTTATAAAAGTTGAGTATGTACGTAATAAGACCACGGAGAAAGCTGATTAGTTTGGGAAATAGTATACATGTATTCTAACCTCAGTTCAGTGATAAGGCCATTACTTAGAATTTTTTTTCCTTTGACTAGAAATGAGCCAGCTTTCATTAGGCTTTTGTTTGCAAGTGGAAATTAGTGTCCTGAA
The DNA here is from genome assembly GCA_034699025.1 of Entomobrya cf. arborea Gr-Col-00668. Taxonomy (NCBI): domain Eukaryota; kingdom Metazoa; phylum Arthropoda; class Collembola; order Entomobryomorpha; family Entomobryidae; genus Entomobrya; species Entomobrya cf. arborea Gr-Col-00668. The sequence goes on from JAQIWN010003970.1 coordinate 1,631, forward strand.
ACTATTTGATGTTGGTTTTAAACTCTACATGAAGAGTGTTGGAATGTGGACATTGCGTGTTAGGTGGTCTGAAACCAAAATAATATGTGGTTTGGATTTTTTTCCCAAACTTCACTTCGAAGCCAATGTTAATGCTCCCTCTTGGTTAACTTATCAATAATAAGCTCCTGTGTTGTGAATAATAATTAGCTTTGTTTCTTGGTTGTACACTATTAATATTATCGAACGAAACTTTTTGCTTCTCTTTTCTCTCATGTTCTGTTTTCTGAAAAATTATGATGTAAATACCTTTTAATCCTTCCTTTACTTCACGTGGTTATATGCTACGGCTATAGTTTTCCGTTTCTGGCTACAATCATTGCAATGTCTTTGACCCACATTTGTGTATACACAAAGTGAAAGTTGGTGTGAGTGCGAACACTAAAATATTATGAAGGAATATATAGTTGACAATATAAACTTATCATAAAATATTATGAGGAATACATACAACAGCAACATACCTTAAGTGACTTTGATAAAGTAATGAAAAAGAAAAGGTTTATAAAATGTTTATGTAATTTTCGCACGTATTATTATCTGTCATTAGTAAATTCAGAAGTAGGAGGAATATGCATAATACATGAGAGTACTAAATAGCATGTACATTTATGAATGAGTGGAATTTAAGTGGAAAGAGTAAACAATGTTTTATGAAGAAAGATGTGAAGCTAGTCACCATAAAGTAGAGTAAATACTGCACTTGTAGTAGTCTCACTTCATTACGTTTTTCAATCCAGTACCACTACAGGCTGTTGTTCTTGGTTGTAATATCGTTCCTTTTTCGTGTATTTTAAAATCAATTGAACTGGGTTTCCAATTTAAGTATATTATGTGTGCATTGCATACCATAAGCCTACTTGTTTCTTGTTTTCGTTCTTGGATCTTTTCATACTGACATTGTGGAAGTGGAAACTGCTTGTGTACCCGTCCGGGAATTTCATTTCATGAGATATACACATTCCACCAGTCGAGTCCACATCGCTAAACATTATGCTCTTTGTGTGAACAAAACAGGTACACGTTTGTTGTACTCCACTCCACGTAAGATCGATGATGAGCGAAAAGTAAGTTGTAAGTAGAGTGCATGTAAACGGATGTGCTATTACATAGATATCCAAATGTGTACAAGTACAAAGTAGCTTTGCAGCTAAACAAATGAATCCTCGAATAATCGGTTCTGCTTTCTGCCTTGTAGACAAAGACTACAGAAAGATATCATAGAAATTGTAGTTTTTCATAAAATCCTTCTTATTTAAATAAAACTCAGGTATATGATGATGATGATGTTTTCCCAGCGCTATTATGTGTTATGTAAGCTGACGTGAAATCTGTTGAGAGAAAATGCTTGTTTGTTGTATCAGATCAGCTTGTATAATGAAAACTGCCGCATTGTGCGGATGGTGTATGTGGACTAGTATAATATACTTGAAACTTCAAACAAGGCGTTTTGCAAAGCAAGTAAGCTCTTTCATACCATTACAGAATCAGGAATAGCTTTTTTGCTACGTGCATATAAATATTATATTACATTAGTCTACTTTTATGGGACGGTATAATCCTTAATGGTCACACGAAAAGTATTACGGCTGAGTTCTTTGGGGCTTTTGGAATAAAAAAATACTTTCACTCTTTCTTTGCAACGTACTTCTTGCTACATAACAAGAAAGGGGTAGCTTTGGCTAACTCACGCAACGCCGTCCAAAAACTACTTTCTTAATGCTCACTTTATGTAATGTATGTATGTGTATTTTAGAAAAGTCAATAAAACAAATTGCAATACCTTTTGAGGTGACGTTGAAAGTCCTAAGGCGATAGTTCTCTTCATCATCTTCGTCCTCAGGAGAAGGTTGCTGGGAGTCCTTAACTGGTACATCCAAATATCTATCCATGTTCTTTTTCGGCATCTTAACAGAATTCACTCTTCTTTGTGAGCCGGATCTAGAAACCGACGGAGAAGGAGTCTTAGGCAGACCTACTGGTTTATTTCCGCTTCCATGCTGCTGTTGCTGCTGTTGTTGATGTTGTTGTTGTTGATGCTGCTGTTGTGAATTTTGTGTCATTCCTTTTCTTTGAGGGTGAGGTGAAGCTTCGGGTGTAGCTATAGTAGGAATGATATTGGGTATACCACCACCGTATCCGCCTAAGTATAGCCTTTCTCTGTCAGGTGTACTCTTCTGGTCGGCAGAACCCCTCCTGTCACAACCAGCCCCACTATGTCTACGAATAATTACTGGCGAGTCTCTAGCAGCAGCGTCCGTGGAGAGATGAATATTATTTCCAGGCGGTGGAGTTCCTTGCTGTAATGAGTTCTGACTCATTTCCAGCGAAGTGGATGTGACAAGGCGTCCCGTGCTCCCGCTTATAAACGGGTTGTAAGAATCTTGACAGTCCCGAATGGCCCCTTCGGAAGACGCCAAGTCCAAATGTTGTTGGTACTCACAAATATCATGTTCCCTTCGTTTAACTTTTGGTCTGTTATGACCAACAATTCGGGCACTCTGAGAACGATGCGTTCCTGATTTCCTTGGTCGAGGAGCACCGCCACCACCGCCGCCTCCTCCTCCATTATTCAAGATCTGCATGTTACCCGCACTACCCCTTGACACGTAATGAGTCACTTCGTTAAAGTCCGAAGCAGAACCAGTACGACTGTTCCCACTCATTGACTGATGCGGCAATCGACTATGACTTCCACTGGCTCCTTGCCCGTAACCAGAAGATGAGCCCATCACTGCTGTTTCCATATCTGTGCAGTGAGGAACTGCAATGGAGGCAGATCGCCCTTTGGCAGCTTTCAGATTTTGGTAATATGGCTCCAGTTCCAATGTCATTATAATATGAAGATTATTATCTTGGAGGACATCATATATTTATTCTGATACTTTCTCCTTTTTACAACAATATACTTTGGCTTTGCGATAGTTTTTGTGGTTAATAAGAAAAATATGTACGCGTGTGCAAACAGTTTATCCTTTCTACATCTTGTTTTTTATTTCCTTGTCCGACTTTCTTGCGTGTTGAAAGCAGCATTCAAAAAGTGGTCCAAGTTCAGGAAAAGGGAAGAACATGAATGAATAACAGGAAAGTCAACTGATCACCTTGATACTCCGCATTCCTTTCCAAGTGCACTCCCGCCTTCGTAAAATAGTTGGCGTGCTTTTTACCGAAATTTAGCCAACTTTTTTTTCTTTCTTAAATACGACTAAATTCGAAAGCAATACACTTTAAGGTGAAAAAGTGAGTGCGAATTGGCATATTTATGTGAATACAACTTCTTTAATGTACTATATGTTCTTGTATGTGCATTTTTTGAAAAGATTCTGGCAAGCAGACAACCAGGTCAACACTTAGTGAAGAATGGGAGCAATGCATATTACTTGTCAATAAACTACCATTATAGGCCCACAAAATTTTATTGCTAGCTAAATTGTCACTATTATTATTACGCTGTTAACTTTTTAAACAGTTGTTTAGCTATTGAAACACGATTTTGATTTTTCCTTAATGCAACCACTTTCCCATTTACATTAAATTTACACCGTTTACACGTTGTTATCGTACGTGCTTCTATGCTTAAAATACCATCCTTTCCCACTTTCCCTTCCTCTGATTCTATAAAGTCGTCAATGAAGATTGAAAATCTATTGCGAACAGAAGATTATGATGTCTTAAAAGAATTGAAGAGAGAAACCCGCAAAGAGCAGATAAGGTGATCTTATATTCTTGTTGCTCGGATGACACGATGCGATGCAAAACACAATTTCAGAGAATATTTCTCAACTGCAAGAAGCACAGTAGACACAAAATGTTCAATCTGTCAGTTCTTCACGTACAACACACGATCAAAATAGGTGATAGTAAAAGAGCAAGTATCGTAGTAATATGATGTTGTGAACTAGTCACTTTATTTTTTCAAAAAACTAAGTACACAAAAACGGAAGGAGCTTTAGACAAGAAGAGCAGCGCAGAACTATGTTCATCACCACTCACGAGTCTTTTAAATCTGTTCACTCACTCACACAAGTTGACTTTTACGTGAATCTGATGTAATATAATAGTAGTCGTAAGTTAGACTTGCCAGCTGCATAATAAGAGGAAAATAGTATTGGTTTGGTTAGGATAGGTGTGTGTGTTGTACACATACGTTAACTACTCAGTGTCGCTTTTTCCTTCCTTTTGCCAAAATTAGCTCATCATCAATATCGAAAGGAAGACGGTTGGTGTTGGTGCTGCCGGTGATGATGATGATAATGATGGTGCCTTGGTCGTGTCTTATTGCGCTGCGCCTTCATTTTCTCTACTATTATTATTACTTCTTGTGTAGATGAGTTTTTGTTGCCAACACCCGTCGCTTCCTGTAAAGCAATAATAATAAAAAAAGAAAAGAATCGAATCAGATACTACTCCACTTTTTATACACTTCTTCTCTTTCTATATGATATGCAATGCAAAAATAGCATGTTTACGAGTTTAGAGAGAAAAAAACGAGTGCTCTTTTTTAATACATTACAAATTATATTGAAAGCTGTATCGTATTTACACGCTATGGCTATAAGTAAGTACGCTTTGCAAACAAATGAAGGAAATGGTAAAAGTGCTGAATCAGGAAACTTTTTTCGAGTATTATTGACAAGCGTTTGAACTTTTAAGTAGTGTGTTGTGTGTGTAGTCGTTCTTCTAACGCTAATTTACACCAATGAGATTTCCCAAATGTGTTAAGTGTGTTGTGTATGGTGTATGTATTTATATTTTTAGAATTCTATTTTTCTCATTGCTTGTTTATGACTGCTCGTTGTTTCTACTGATGTCTGGTTAACGTCCAGCACACACAGTAGTAAGTAAAAATAAGTAGTGATATGGTGGATGATGGTGGTGGAAGGATTGAAGGAGAAGAACTAGTAAATCGTTGTTTTTTTTCTTTCTCGGGCTCTTTCCATCTTCTGCTCTTCTCTTTCAACAAAATACTCATCTTTTAGGTTATAAGTCAGTCAACATAAATATGCGATCAGGTGGAGTATTCATATATGGATGTATTTATGTGTTGGTAGTATAAACATACAGTTGTGTCCCATTTGAAAATCTATTGCCTTCTGTTTTTTATGCTTAAACTAAATGACGCAATGCCCTGCCTGATAGACAAAGATTTTCTTTTGGTTCTACTCCTCCTCTTCGAGCTGCTTTGTCAATTGGAATTTTGGAGTCTTGAAAGTTGGCATTTTTGTAAATCATGTTAGACAACCAGTTATTTGTACACAAGAGAAAGGGGTGTATGTATGTGTAAGCAAAAAGGGGAATTTTGTTGAGTCCGAATTTCGCGTAGGCAGCATGTTTAGTTGGGTGGATGGTTTGTAACCAATCTTCTCAGCATCCGTCAGAATCAGACTAAGTCACCGTTCCGTCACCCAGTGTCGAATGACATGAATGCGTCTCTCGCTCGCTTGCTCTCTCTTGCACTCTCTCGCTTCGTATTTTTCTCTTTTCCACAGACACATAATATAATGGGTTTAAACATGAAGTGAGCATGCATGTTCAAAATGATGTGAGCTATTCTGCGTGATGGAAAATCACGATATTTTCATAACTGAATGTTCATGTCAACATATCTAGTAAAAGATTTTCTTAAAAAAGATGGTGGTTTCGTCTTTTCCACATTATTCTGCACTTTAGAAAATGGTCTGCCAAATTGAGAAGAGGGGAAAATCCATGCTTGTTTCCTCCTGCCATGCCAGCATCAGCATCGCGTTTTGGATGAATAACAGAAGTCATGAACATTATGAGATTTCGATAGGACAAAAGAATTGTGAAAGGGACTATTTCCTGGTAAATTACTTGGGGTTTCAATTTTATACATGTCCGCAACCGACAGTGACGTATTGTACTTTTTTTCTCAAAGAGAAAAATACTCTTTGGGCTTTACATGATTTTATATTTTATGTTTATTTGGAGGACAAGTTGATAGTTGAGGCAGCACGCTGCTCTCATTTCCAATGAATGCCAAATGCCATCCTTCACGCTGCCATTTTAAAGTTACTATATCACTGTTGCATGCATTTTCATGTAGGCTTTTTTCTACAACTCACAAGACTTTCTCAAAAACAGTCATATTGTCATATACGACTTTTTTTAGTACTAGCGTTCATCCAGCCACTAAACACCACAGCGCAGTGTAGATGTTGGTTCCGCGTGCCTACTGTAAATATTAGTTGTGTCACGCTACGTTGTTGAAAACCATGAAGTGTTTGTGTAACGACTTAAATAAATATAAAACTTATATCGGTTGTGTGGGATTTGAGTTTTTAAACAAACTAGTAAACCTCACATTATGTATCATCATAATGTCTTTCAATGAACATTTATGTTATGTAATGATACTATAGTATGAAGTACACAAACATCATCATCATTCCGTGGGCAAAATCTGGCGAAACAACATTTTCGTTTTTTTTGTGAACGCCAGCAGCAGAGATCTTTCTGAGGTTCTGAGATTCATTATAGCTTTCTATTATATTTTCCAATGACTATCACCATGCTGTAGTGATTAAAGTCTTGATTTATGGCAATCGTAAAGGTCTGGTCTGATGTTTTTAAACTATAGGGACTATAGAGTCATGAGCTTGGTTTGATGGTTAAACCGATCCTATTGACGATGATATGATGATGATGATAATAATATGATATGATATAAAGCTCCAGAGTCAGTTTTGGAACGGAAGTGTGCGTTAAATTACACAATATTGCCTGTCATCATTTTGGCTGGTTTTTCTTCGTGGCAGAGAAGGCTATGCAAGTTAAATCTAGTTTGTCAGGGAAATTTTAATCGGCTCATTTTACATACCATCACATGAGTTTAGTTGTTTCTGAGTATCGCAATATTTCATTTTGTTGATATTTTAATTTTAGTATGATAAATGATAAGATATCATCAGGATACCATACACCATATCGCATCCCATAAGAGATAGGTGAATGCGAAATGGGAATGTAGATACATCTGTCTGTATCCGTTTATTGATAAACTGAAGTGAACGATGACAGTGAAAGCATTGAGGGAAACTTTAAAGTTTTCAACGTTTCCCTTTTGATACGAGTAAACAACCAAAATTATGTACATGTCTACAAATGGGTGCTCTCCTTACACCTTATTGAATTTATAAGAATTTCACTCTTTCTTTGACTTTTATGTTGAAAGTTCTATAAGCTTTCAAACGTTCAGATCAGAAACGCCATAAATGTAATCGGATTGGTTTTCTGGATGGATGCATTGAACTTATCACTAGAATTAATCTGTCGGGACCATCTGGTAGAAGCTTTAACAATACACGATTCCATCACAAATTTTACACACATATGAGAAAAATTGGTAACCCCAAACGCAAACCAGAGAGATTCTCATTTGTCGAAGTTGACTATGATTCAGCTAAAAAAAGGTGTACTTTGGGGATAATGGGATTCCTTTCCTGAGTTGGCAGTACAGTGGTGAAGCGTTTTATTATGATAATGATGATATATTTTCTTCTCAGAATTGAGATTCATTCAATCGGTCACAATATCTGTGTTTGTAGGCATATTTTTGGCCACCCTGTTCATTTCAACCCTTTTTATCTAGTTGTGACAGTGACACTCATACTGTATTTTACTTTAAGTACATAAGAAACTTCAATGAAGTGCTTTCAACACCAAAACTAACTATGCAAAGTATTTATATGAAAAAAGGAGTGAGAGTAAAGAGAGAAAGTGAATGTTGTGAAAGGCGAATTGGCGAAAGTTAAGCTGAGTGTAGTAGCCCTGGATTTATTCCACGAAGAAAACTTTTCTACTAAAGAAGCCTTTTCAAATTAAATCCGCTTATTCACTTCCACTGTCTGTCATTGTTGAAAACTAAGATTGAGGGGAATACTCACGTACACAACCGTGTATGTATCGGGACAAGGTTACTTTTCTTTTGTATTTGAGTGTGTCTCGTAAACGTAAAAAATCTCTTTGCAGAGATTCCACCTTTACACTTTTGAAAAAAAATCTGCCACAGGTACTATGAAAGAACCGTGTCGTGGAAAGAGTGATGATGACGCTGTGGCATGGCATACACAGTAAGTATATTATACATATTTGTAAAAGACAAGAAAAAAGGGAGTAAATTTGAAGCAAGTAGAACGTACATAATGCAGAGAAGAAAGTAAATGCACACTTGTTCTTTTGACATGTGTGACTGGAGGTGAAAGAAACTGATATTTACAAGTAATAATGAAGGCAATAATACACGGCATGCACGCTTGAACTTCCTCTTTTATATTCTTCCACAACAACGGTTGGTGAACAGAAATAAAAAAAGTTGAGTGAGAGTGAGCCACTTCTCAGTAAACACATAACTACACATACATTTTGTACATCATAATAATACAGCAACCTGCCTTGATCAGACTGACTTGGTCTACATTATTATTGACGCGTGATAATATGGATAGACTGAGAGCACGTTCTTTCTTTTGAAAAAAGAAGACAATGCTGATAAAGGCATCCGGAAAAAAGTGTTTAATGTACCTATACCTGCTGGGGTAACTTGTACTTACTTACACTACTTTTGTTAGAAACTATTAAAATAAAAAGTTCTACAATGCACACTGCTATTTCTGTCACCAAGCAGAGAAGAATAGATTGAAATAAGATTTTAATCGATTAATGTAGACATACATTAAATTGTTACAACTACTATGTCGTGTAATATTGGCGAGGATTTTTTCTTTGACTGGCAGGCATGGCATGCATAATGGGGCTGTTAACTTTTCCAAACAAGGGTGTATGGGTATGTCTCCAGGAAAAAAAAATTCTCTTACTTTTAATGGCCCCTGTTGTTGGTTGTGTTCACATTACACGCGTATTATTGTTTAGTAGCGCATTTGCATAAGAACTACTGATTGAAACACATTTTCCTCCCAACACCCGTCTAGTTTGTACTTTTCCTATTAAGGCCAATATATAACATATAGGAAAACAGAAAGCATGTAAAATTATGCATTATTCAACTTTTCACTACTATAGCTATTCTACATGCAAGATGCAATTGTGTTAAGTTGACCATTTTAAGTGAGCACCACAATGATTAACTTTATTTTTCCACTTACGTTGCAATCCTAATTTGCGTGCTACTTTTCTACTGAGTTGTATTACAAAAGCCTTGGTATTATTAGCATTTGCATCCGTTAGAAAGAAGAAAAGTTTCTTCTATTTAAATAGTTTATATTGTATTATAAACGAATTAGTTTGTGATCAAACTCAGTTATAAACTTTCTCCTTTTGTTATTATACATTTAATCAGTCAAGGAAAATAGCAGTTAGTTTCTTTTCTCACGTGCTACTCTTAGAGATGTTAACCATGCCATGTAACACTATAAACTGCTGACAAACAGACCAGAATATTTACTGCATTTGGGCACAAGAAAATGTGTTCGTTTTATACCTTACTAAACACAGTATTGGAAGGATTAACACAATACAGTTAGCATTAAGAAGTGGTAAAACTAGCTATATTGTGGCTTTTACGTTTGCCTATTCTTGCTCCGAATTATTTTTCTTTTAACGACACAAATAATATGGATAGTTTTTGCATACATGAATAATGTACAAACATTATAACCTTCCCTATTGGTATTTCGGCAATAAATACAGTAATGTGTCTGCTCCTAAAGTAGGGGAAAAGTTGTATTATTGTTATTAGACTATTACGGTGAAATACAAACAAACGTCTCGTGCTTGCTTTTTACTTGCACGGGCAAACTTCCATTTACGTAACCCTAAAAGGCTGCATGACGTGTTCTCATTTAAATTCATAAAACCAACATTTTAATATATTGAAAGTGTACACTGTACACCTACATAAGTGGCACTACGCGGCGCTCTGTGTATAGCTAGATTTTGAATTAATGTTTTCTTTTTCAGCACACATAACTGTTGTGGTATATGACTTGGCGTATGGCATGAATTAATAGATAAATGTGCATGCGTTTATCGCTACTTACTTTCAAAATTGGGCTTAGTTTTTTATACTTTTATTTTGTAAAATTTTACGTGTGAAAACACAATGTCAGCCTTCCAAAGGATTGACAATGAGCTTTAGGATCAACGGTCGTTCATTGTGTTTATATACCCGCTTCCCTATGTTTGCTTTCTCACAAGTTCACACAGTTTTTATTATTTATCACCAAAACAAGTGAAAGTATAGTTCACAGTTCACAACATGCTTTCACAGTTTCACGTACATTCGGCTATGCCTAAAAATAGTTTTCTAATTCCACATGATTCCTTATTGAGTATAACACTTTGGGACACTTGGAATTTTTATGTAATATCTTAGCATTGTT
>JAQIWN010003971.1:0-12020 GCA_034699025.1 Entomobrya cf. arborea Gr-Col-00668
AAGACCTTCAACCATTAAACTTTGTACCAACTAGCTGTAAAGTTTAAGAAACTCAAGTACTCTGTTGTGATTATATAACAGAAGACAATGTACGGTCCTTTTTGTAGTAGCAGGGGGTCATAGCAACCAATTTAACACGTAAAACAAAAAAAAAACACGATTTTCGTAAAAATCAGGTACCTTAGTATTTAAAGACGCTAGACTTTTTTCGTAAAACCAACACTGCATGTGAAACCCCAACTAAATACTAGAATAACATGATACAAAGTTCCATCCATATCTCAAATATAATTATAAATATCTTTAATCGAAGAATAATAGTCAAAAAATCTCAAAAAATGCATTTTGAAATAAACTTGTCGCTCTTGTTAGCCATAGCAGCCAAACCAATATGTTTTTGCACGCTTTTGTTTTAGACTTTGTGCTATCCAACAGTGACAAGTTTTGGTCATTACGCCTAAATATACGGTGGTGACGGCCAAATGAATTTGGTCCACTTTAGTCAAAAACTGCTACGTATGTTAGAAAACCACCTACTGTGTTTACGCTTAACTTTCTCCTTTACTTGAGCAGATTTTAGGGAACAGTTTTTGAAGAAACTGGTATTTTGTTGTTTTGTCAGAAAATTGGGGATTTAGGAAAAATTACAATTCGCTGTTTCCCTATCACATTATCAAATCAAATATAATATAATCAAATCAAACACCAAACACAATATTACTTATCATTTTTATCTGCTCTGCTACGCACTATTAAAGCTCTTACTAATGTGAGTATAAATGTATTGAAGTTATTTAAAAACCAAAATTCGTTACATCTATAAATTATTAAAGATTTGTTTTATGTAGAGAGATCTATTGTTCTTTTCTGACAATAGCAAGTATATATGTATTTTTCATAAAGGTATATATGTATTGTTACGTCCTTACTTTTCCAACCGCTAACATTGACTTAAAGCTTCCCCTAATAATAGTTTTAATATATGCAAACGGGGTAATTCGCTTAACTTGATACATCGTTCCAAAACATACCATAACTGGTTTACACGACCGTCTAAATTTTCTCATTATCTTATTTTCTGGTTTGCTTCCCCATTCATTCAAATCCCACGTTTTTAAACTCTTTTCTCCTTTCACAAAGAAAGAAGAGCATAACTGTAATGTCAACATCCATATACAAGTTACAGCTGGCGACACTATTATTAGCGGAATTTTAGCAAATAGATTAACCTCATTCCAATATTTAATTAACACAATGTTTACAATAATAGGTTGAAGCGTAAATCCAAAATGACATAACGCAACAACTTCACCCATAAAACATAAAACATATTGGTGAAGAATTTGAAGTGCTCTGTACGTAGCACTTAAATTTCGAGCACTTCTAAGCTTGTGTTCTGTCATGTATACGAAATCACCTATTTTAAACTCCTTTGTGTAAACTACTGTAAAATATATCATATGAACTAATAATATTGTACTTGTAATTGCCAAGCTTAGAGCAGCTCTTATACATGTGTGTACATGATAAAGGATTACAAACAGGCCAAATGGAAAATACAAATAGTATTTATCTGGTATAAAAGCTCCAATAAATATGATGCCACGAGGATCAGACACACAATATATTCCCACAAAAACAACCATCCATACATAAAATAGCAGCGATATAAATACAATGAGATCAACGTAAAGGTTTAGAGGTGCTCTAGTGGTTTGAAAGTTGGCCATGTAAATTCCTAAAAAATACAATAAACATGATTATTTGTTTCATTAAAATAAGCTAATGTAATTTTGAATGTAGTGAATTACTTTGAAAAGAGTGGAAAAACTTAAGTGAAGCATTTGCAAAAGCACAGAAACTTTGAGAATTCCACCGCTGAATGGATAAGCACAGACCTGCCATTAATCCACAACAATAATAACCGCTAAGAACGAAATAAAAATCCCAGTTTTGCTCCAATCTATATTTTATCAGTAGTATAAACGACAAAATAACCCAAACTAAGCCCAAATTATAATTTCGTTTAAAAGCTGCAACACAACGAAGATCGTTTGTTAAGAAAAATTTGCGCTTGTTAACATCAAAGCCAAGTGTTGATGCACCAAATTTTATGGAGTAAAAACACAAAGCTTCAAGAATTTTGAAAAGTCGTTTACTATACATACCTAAAGTACAATGGAATTGTAAAAGTTCGTGTAAATCGTCAAGGCTCAACAAGCTAACTAAAGGTAAGCCCAATGATGGGTAAAATATGCGACCAAATGGCAGATTTATCAGAAGGTGAATCAGTAATAATTGTCAAAGCTATATTTAAAAAATTATTGGAACAAAAAATTGATCGAGTTTTCTTTTGAAAAATCAATTTATATAAAGTAATGTTTTCTGAGTTAACATTTTTTTGTATTTTAAGCGTTTTAAGATTTTAATTTTTGGATTTAATAAAATCCCGATAGATAGATAAATTGGGATAAATTATGTTTCGTATTTGATAATTTTTGTTTAGTCAGAAAAACATAAAATTTCACCAAGCACAGTCATGGCTAAACTAATGGTATGGATTCCACTAAAAAACTATTGCTGTAAATTGATAGTGATTTTTCAGGGCCACTTTTTGACATTTGGGTAGAAAAAAATATATATTATGGTTTGCTAAATCCAAATTTTTACCCATTTAAACAAACTTTTGATATTTTAACCTTCACCTTTTGACATAAACTTCCAATAAAATCTGATGAAAATTTAATTTAGGTATGCTTCATAATGAAATTTCAATTCTTTTAGCTTTGCCAAATTGTCATTGATGCTAAAATTTCTCTTTCACTGAATTTTCCTGGCTTTATAGATTAAAATTATCTTTTTTCAAATAAATAAAAGTCTTGATTCAAAAAAGCTTAAACAATGAATGGATGGATCATCAGGTACTACTTTTTCCAAGAGCCAACATCGACCTAAAGCTACCTTTTACAATTGTTTTAACGTATGCAAACGGTGTAATACGCTTAACCTGATACATAGATCCATAACAAACTATAAGCGGTCTACAAGACTTGCGAAACTTTTTCATTATCTTGTTTTCCTTTTTGCTACCCCAGTTATGCACTTCCCAGGATTTCAGACTTTTCTGACCGTTCACAAAGAAAGAAGAACACAACTGTAAAGTCAGCATCCACGTACCAACCACAGCTGGAGAAGCTATTAACAGAGGAATTTTTACAATAAGTTTGATATCTTTCCAATATTTTATCAACACAAAGTTTACAATGACTGGCTGTAGTGTGAATCCGTAATGACAAAACGCAAAAACCCAACCCATAAAACACAAGACATTTTGATGCAGCAATTGGAATACTCTGTATAATGTGACTATATTTTGAAAATTTCTAAACTTGTCTTCGGTCAAGTAAACTAAAGATCCTACTTTAAACTCGTTTGTATAAAGCACTGTGAAGTATATCATATGAATTAACAATATTGTACTTGTGACTGCCAAATTCAGTGCAAGCCTAATTAAAATATAGATATGAAAAATACTTATTACTACACCAAATGGAAAATAAAGGAAGTATCTTTCGGGTATGAAAGCTCCAAGAAATAAAATGCCACGAGGATCATACATGCAATATAAACTAACAAAAACTGCAAACCAAATCCATAATAGTACAGTTGAAAACACAGTGAGATCAAGATAAAAATTTAGAAGTGCCGCATTAGGATCAAAGTCAGTCATATAGATTTCTAAAAATATAAATATAATTTTATTCTACATAAAAGTTTCTACATGCGATTTTTTTATGTATTTTTGCATGTACTTACTTTGTAAATGCATCAAAAATTTGAGTGATGCATTTGCGAATATACAGAAGCTATGCGAATTCCAACGCAAAATAGAAAAGCAGAGAAATGCCATTAATCCACAACAAAAATACCCTAGAAGCACGTAGTAATAGTCCCAGTTTTGTTCATAACGATATTTGAATAAAAGTAAAACGACAGAAAATATCCAAAAAATGCCAAAATTATAGTTTCTTTTAAAGGAATTATTCAATTTCTGATCTATTGACATGAAAAATTTGCGGTAAGTTATGTCAAAGCAAAGTGGCGATGCGCCGTATTTAGTTGAGTAGAAACACAAATTTCCAAGAATTTTGTAAAGGCGTTTGCTATACATTTTAAAAGAAAGATTTTATTTCGCAAACCGAACTTGGTTAACTGCAGTATCTATAAGAAACTAGCTTAAAATATATACTCTTATAATGTTTTCTGTTAAATGCTAAATTGATTTTATTTTCTCTAGAGGTCAACTATTATTGAATTCCAAAATTAATTTGAAAAACATTGATTTCTACTGAAGTAATAAGCTCGGTTAATACTTTCAACATGTTAATTCATGTACATACATGTGTGACGGTATGTAATGTCATGGTAAAATCTATTTTTTAGTTTAAAAATCCAAATTGATTTATAAAATTAATAAAAGGTTACCAAACTTCCTTTTATTTCCGTATAATTTTTCAACGTTTTTACATGCAAATCAATAAAGTGTCGAATTCTGCAAATGCAAGCATTTGTTAGTAAAACTTACAATTCGTACTAATTTGTTTGTTTGTGAAATCAATATTCGTTTCAATGCTAACTGATGTTTGAATTCAAAGCTGGATATTGTAATCGTTTCACATCCGTATATACTTAACTTCAGAAGTACTTATCAGCATCTTTACTTCATAAAGTATCCAAAATAAAGCATTGAATTTGTTTATTTTCTTGTGGATGCTACAATTTATTATGTGGTTAATTGAAACTAGCACTAAAAATAACTAGACATTTATTTTAATTCCAAAGTTCTACCATATATTGTTATCAATTAAAAATGTTATCGATATTTTTTATGTTAACAAATTTTAGTAGATATAAATATTTATTTGGCCGTTTTAATCTAAACACTTTTAGTACAACGAAATTATTTTATTTTAACTGTTTGAGGAGTAAAACAAATTTATTCAAGACAATTTAACTCGTGTCTAGCATCAATAAAACCTTTAACGTCCATCTCATAATACTTTGAAAATAATTAAATTGCGTCATTCTCCCAAAAATTATTTTGTTTTCATACCTTAAAAGCACTAATCTACATGACTTGATAAACTTTTTCATCACTTTATTTTCATGTTGATCTTTCCACTTGTTTTGCCTCCACGAAATAATAACCTTATTTCCTCTAATAAATAAGTACTTACTCATTTGCAAGAAAAATGTCCACAAACCAATAGTAGATGGTAATCCAAAAAACAGTACTCCTTTCGTAAGAGGAGTTAATATGCTCCAACAATGTATAAGTAAAGCAATATCAAATACTGGATATATTGTACAAGCACCATGAAGAACATACAAAAATTTCCCCATGAAACATAAAGAATTTTCGTTTAAAATTTGAAAGGATCTAAAAATAATTCTTAAATCTTCTGGTCTCCTTAGTTTTTCAGTTGTTTTATAGATATTTTGCCCTAATCGTAACTCTTTTGTTAGAAACATGGTAATGCAATATGTAAATGTGAAACTAAAATACACAAACGTCATTAAACAGAGATTAATTTTTAACATATAATTTAAAGAGTAAAGTATAGTTACTAGGCCAAAGGTGTAATATGAATAGTATTCGTCTGGAATAAGACGACCAAGAAATATTAAACTTCGTGGTTCGTATATTAGTAGCAGAGCAAATATAGTGGCGAATTGGATCAATCCCAAAATTGTCAAAACATTGCAAGCATCGAGTAAAACTGTGAACTTGTCTTTATTAGGTTTAAATTCTGGCATGTATGTTTCTGAAAATTAAGAGTTAAATTTGAAGTTACGATATAAATGTGTCATTAAAAAGCAGTTTTTTTAAAGTTCTCACATACCATGCAAATACCGAAAAAGTATTAAAAGGCCATTAACTGCACGACAGTAGTCGTCAGAATAAAAGCGGTAAAACACGTAAAATGCAGATGCCAATCCGCCAGCAATTGTGTAGAATATTGTAATACAAAAACCCTCTATGTCTTCCTCTCTTTTGGCTTGTATCACAATGCCCATAATACCAAATACCCAAATGAAGAAAAAATTGAAATAAATTCTATAGCTCTGAATACTTTTTTTGTTACTTAATAGATGAAGTAAATTGTCGTTTTGGTCAAATCGCATAAGATGTGATAAAGTTTGACAAGAAACAGTTGACAAAATATAACCGATGTAGTTAAATCTGTTGCTAAACATTTTGATTCATTTATACCAACTATTCAGTTCAAAGTGATTTTTAGAAATGACGTTTGTTACCTTGCTGTGGCAATGCTTGAATTCATATTTTGTATTGAGCCTTGACGATAATAACAGGCAACCATCAGTTTTATTTGGAAAACGACATTGAAAATCTATATAACCTTCGTAATTTCGCTGTAATTGTAGTATATACTAATTAGTTTGCCTTGTGCAGACGTATTAATTATAAAAGCTACAAAATAATTCTAGGACAGCCAAGTTATCTGCCAAATAAAAAATGTTTCGACAAATACGTAGCAAATTTATTATAAACCTTAGTTTTGCATTTGGTTTCCTATCTGGCCAAACTATCGATTTAATCTAGCCTTTAATGCGTAACATTAGAAATTTGCTCGTTTTGTGCTTTATATTCAAAAAATCTTTTTTATGAAGATAAAATTTCTCAATGGTTTCAGACTTTTATTTATGATTATCGCATTGTATCTAGAAAACTGTAACGCAATATAATTGGCTATTTGCCGATATTCAAGTTACGGTTCTAAAAACTTTCAAATGAAATTTTGTCTGATTCTAAGTATTTAATTATTCGATTAAAAAAGTACGAGAGCGACACAAGTGCTTATGTAAACAGATAACAATTTTAATTCAATCATTTATAATTTGTTAGGTATATTATTTATAAAGTTTAGGATTTAAAAGACTTTAACACAGCAAACACTTTAAGCAGATTGGCTTTTGACCTAATTAGGTTTTAGGCACGTGTAAAATATTTGAAAGATATAACTGTGAAGTATCTGAAGGTATTAGTTAGTTATCGGAAGTTATCATTAGAAAGTTGTGTAGTGTAAATCTCTGCGGAAGGTTGTAGCCGTGAATATAATTAAAATCTAAAATGTTGTCAAACAATCTAAAAAATCGAGTCGTTTTAGGATCACTGTTAACTTTCAAGATTTTATCGTCTTATGCGATCAATGTGGCAGCACATTTCAACAGTCCTTTAGAAATCAACAGTATTTTAAAATTCAGCTGGGCTGATCAGTGTTTAATTTTTGTCCACAACTTTCAAAAGATTAACCTAGCTGAACCAACCAATCCAATTATTCTTTCTTCACCCTTACCACAAGATAGAGTTCAACACCCTTGCTCCAAATTTAAAATAATAACTTATTATACAACTGAATGGTGTCTACCGATTGACATAGTTCAAATGTCAAGTTTCTCAAAACTCCGGACTATAGCAGTTTTGACTTTTTGTCTCACGCACATGCA
Organism: Entomobrya cf. arborea Gr-Col-00668; assembly: GCA_034699025.1. NCBI lineage: Eukaryota > Metazoa > Arthropoda > Collembola > Entomobryomorpha > Entomobryidae > Entomobrya > Entomobrya cf. arborea Gr-Col-00668. The sequence goes on from JAQIWN010003971.1 coordinate 7,531, forward strand.
CACTTATGGCTTTCAATTTTTAAAAACTATTCCTATACTTTAAAAATGGAGTGTGTGTCAATGGAAAAGTTGATTTTTATATGAAACATACAAATTTCCTCGATCTGCGGCCGGATTAATTTCTGAAATGCACACATCGGACACAGATACTTTAAAATATCCAATCTCTTTTAACTACTCATTTAACGTTTTGAAGTTCGTTAGTTGTGGAAAACGACGCACTGCTTCAGTTGCTTTTACAGAATTGTATTCTGTGTATGATTTAGCTATTTGGCTACTTCTTATATTTTCTGTTATATTGTTGGCCCATTTATGTAAATATCTAGATAAAAAGGTATCCAATCGAAGCATTCGAGCTTATTTGACGTGTCTGTACAAATTTTTCATAGAACAAGGGGATCCATTTTTGGGTTCTATGGCATCTCAGTCACAACTTAGCTTTGTGATAGGTAGCACCATGTTAGTTGGGATTGTTATAAGTAATGCATACAAAAACAATAACGTTTATAATTTAATTCGACAACGGGAATTAATTCCATATGAAAAGTTTAATGACCTTTTAAAAGACAACTTTACTATTTACACTAGGACGTCAAAGTTGCACCTTAACTTTGCCAAAGGACCGTCATTGAATATGATGGACGGGTTTAATATGACTTTTATTTCACCACATTCTCTGAGAAATTATGATGAAAGTGCAAATGCGTACTCAGAGTTTGAGTCATTAAAAGATCGAAACATACAGCTGTACATTCAAAATAACTTAATAGACTTGATTTATAACCACTCTAGTTTGCATCCAAATATGAAGGATACCCTATTTGGGCTCAAAGTATTAAGCGAAAAGTTTGGTTATGATTTTGACGAATCCAGCTTTGAAAGCGATCAAATAAATAAACGATTCATGATTGTTTATGAAGCTGCTGAAGATAACGCTTTGTTTGAGCATCTAGATTCTTGCAACAAGTCAGCACTCGTCCTACCAGAGTTCATGTGTGGTAAGTTTGCAAGACGTGTTAAGCAATCAGAAGGAGGTTTGAATAAATATGTAAATGTAGGCATCGAAAGATACTCAAATATATCTCTGGGTTATTCAATAAATGGTTGGATATCAACAAAAATTGTGTTTCGACTAAAAGCTTTGCAAGAAGCAGGACTTTGGAACTGGTGGACGTCGGTTGCAAAGGAACGTGATAAATTTTCTAATAGTTGAGACATGTAAGCTGGCAACTTGAAAGCTCCAGACTTACATGGAAATGTTTTAGTTATATTTATTGTTTTACTAAGTGGCCTAATAATATCCACTTTATTCTTTACTTTGGAATACCTTTTGGGTGTAGTTACCTTACCTGTTATTCGCTAAAAGGAGACATGTATTCGCTAAAAGGAGACATGTATTCGCTAAAAGGGGACATATATTCGCTAAAAGGAGACATGATTTTGTAAACAAATATGTAATCAAACATGTTAAAATTGTTGTCACCTTGTCATTTGACAGAAATAAATTTGGCAATACCAATACCAATAGTTAAAGTTTGTTGCCTTTATATAAGTACTATTCATCATAAAAGATCATTACAATGTAAAACAAAGAGGTGTTATTGTTGCAATTTGTTAACAAACTTAAGGTTACATAGAACACAATCACATGTTTTAAAGATTGAAGTTAAACCGCAAAATAATCCGGTTTTGAAATAAAACTTGGTATATGGTGAAGATTACTAGGTATTTGAATTTTAATATTTCGCTTGTTTTGACGTCCCGTAGTAAAACCACTAGCCAGTAAGATTGAAAATGTGAAGGAATGTATTAACGGGTTTTAGGTAATGAAATTGAAGGTATCAATGCTTGTTTCATATAACCAACTAATTTCAGTGAGGTTGTTCAACATTCCACGACGAAAAACAAGATAAACGGTAGGGTGCGCTACGGTACCAAGCCTACGTTGAGTATCGTTATTCGTGCACTTTAAAATTATTCTACATAGCATTTCAGATTAATCATCATCAGACCATGATAAATACTTCCTCAGCATTTTGAATTATCAGTGTTCATGCATTTCATGTGGCTGCATATATATAACTTTTGTTTTATTAAATTATTTGGAAGTGTTTCAAAAGTCTTCAAATTGTTAGTAAACCCTTTTTGATTATAGGAGTTTTTGTTGTTAGATGTTTGGATCCTAATGTTTCAGATTTGGTGTATAATTTTAACAGGTAAAAGCAAACCTTTTTTTTGCTAGAAATGTAGAAATTTAAGTTTTATGGAGCGGAATATATTATTGTCCAAATTCGATTAAAACTGCGTACTACCATTGCTTCCATATGAAAACCAGCTTAGGATATTAAACAAAACCTTATAAAGTTATTACAAGCGTGTTGAAAGAGGGACAAATCGATGTTTGGTCATACTCGATTAAAATTGCTTAACTTCATTTGACTATTACAGAAGTATAAAATCCTCTAAATTTAGTGGCTTTGAGTTTTCTGGGGCAACTTTTGAGTATATGTGGATTCTGGGTTCACAAAACTGAAACTTAAGCTGAAAACTTGTATTATTTTTTGCCCTAAACACTTATTGCGTTTAAAAAATTACCGTGCGCTCTCATTTAAACTTTCATGTTACTTATTGTTTTGCGTAAATAAACATATTAAATGTAATGCGTGCAAATTTTTATTGATTTTGTCGTATGTAGTGATTGCCAAAGTTAAGTCCTTAAACTTGAACCTTATTTTACCAATCGATAAATTCCTCATCTAGTTAAAATTCTCTTTAAAAAATCGGTTCGTTACGATGAATAAAAATTTCAATTTTAAACTACACGTAATGGATTTAAGGTATATTTTATAAAACCTTTTTGCAGCTAATTATCAAACGCTTGCGTTGGCTAATTACAATATGGTAAGTGGAAACTCAGGTAGCCAACTACAGAATTCAGTATGAAGTTTTACCCGAGCAATGTAGAATATATTGCTTTTAGTGCTAAATAAAATTCTAAATAAAACTAAGGTTTAAATTTTATTCAGAGGATCAATTTGTTTTTAAAAAAAATCTCTTCGTTTCTAGCTGTTTAAATAATAATCCCTTGAAATCTGTCAGTTTAAATTCATCAATATATTTTGTTTATTTAAAGTCATAATTACATAAATGTCGCATTAACCAGGAACGGAGTAAACTTCGCAACTAATTCAACAACAAAATCATTGAAAGCTTACATAACTTTCAGTGTGTGAGAAAAGCTTTTAAACTAATTTTCCCCCTTTTTAAGATTAAGTTAGAATATTTTTAAAATGAATCGATTAACAGTCCGTTTTATTTTTGTGCTGACAGTTGCAAGTTTTGGAAAATGTGAAAATAATACAAAAGGTCAAATATCTTGGAGTTTTATGAATATAAAAACAGCTAAAAAATAAAGTTGGCAAACATACAAAAACTTATATTATTCCAAACACATAAAAAACTCTGATATTTTAAAATCGTACAAAACATACAAAGAAACATTGAACAGTGTAAACGAAATCGTTATTAATCTAGAAAACCTTTTGCACGGTATCAGTGAAGATAAATGCTTAGTCGTGGTGACCAATTTTCGTGGAATAAATTTTGAAAAAATTGCCAGTTCTGCAATCATTCTTAAACGCATCGCATACGGGAAAATTTATTTTATAGAAAAACTAAAAGATCGTGTTAAAAACATATCACCTGATTTGATTTGGGTGCCTAATGACTTATTACCCTTTAGTGCTAACGTTTCAGTTCAAACACCAGAAATTTTAACTCGTTTGAGCAATGTAGTGTACCCATGTCATCGCTCTAAATTTTATACTGGTATTACACCATTTAAAACTAGTAGTCCAAACAGTGGGTATTGTGTTGGTTTAAGTTTGGATAAATTTTCGGCTGCATCGAAACCGTGGAAATGTCAAGTCGAAATAAATCTTTTTACACCAGAGTATGTATTGGCAATTGGTAAACGTACTCATTTATTCACACGTCCAAATTTAAGCTTTACTTTAAATTACAAAAGTTTAATTCCAAATATCATCCCTATTCAAATTTTACTGGATGAAAAGCCATTGAACATTTATAAAAAAAGAGAAATATTTACATGGCTGCACGAATCTTTTGGAAATTATTCTCGGGATGACTTTAATTACAACATCTGAACAAATATACTAATTATAGGAAATTTCCTGTGTAGTATCTCACAGTTTTCAAGGAAGGTATGTAGGGTGTACAAAATGGACGTTATGGTTCCTTGCTTTGGCTGCATAAATGGATATTATCCACGCAACTTAAAAATACATTTTTCCATTGACTCTATATTAACTAGAGTGGCTTCAAAACCAAATCAAGTTTTAGTTTGGGACTTTGACGTTAATAGAAACAAACTCCTACTTGAAATGGGTTACCTGATTCAAAATATCAGTTTAAAAGCTTACAATCCAAGTAGATTATCAAAACCACTTTCTTTAAACTCTAATTTAGAA
>JAQIWN010003972.1:0-12013 GCA_034699025.1 Entomobrya cf. arborea Gr-Col-00668
GATACATTTGAAATTTTAGAACAATATAAATTTACCATTTACACTCGTAGAATTAACTTGAAACTTTGTAGAAATTCTGAGTTTTTTAATATAAGTGAACTTGTAAAAGTACATGATAATATTGGCAGGGTAGCTACCCATGAGGCGCTACCAGTTGTTTCTGAATTATGGTATTCGTTAATGCAGCAGCTTCGTCCAGTTTACTATGTGGGAAGGCAATTAAGTTTAAACTTGTTGAAAACTGAGATAAGCAAGGAAACGTGGACTTTCATAAATAATTCTGCAATGTTACCAGATTACGGTCAAAATTTTGAGGAAACGGTACCAACTATTCGACGAATTCATATGCAAATATGTAATAAAAGTGCAATTTTATTACAAAGAGCATCTGCAATTAAACTTCACACAATTCAAAAATTGTTGGGCACACCAAGTTATTTTGGAAAAGAAAATTTACTAAAAACGTTTTGGGGGTATGATTTCAAGGGATACTTTCCACCTTATTTAGTTTATAGGCCTAGGTATCTTTTTGGAGGTGGGATATTTGAGTGGTGGCAGAAATTCGCTGAATATTCAATTACCCTAAAAGCAAATATTCTTGGTAGAAGATTAGCTGTTGGAGATAACCAAAATGTTACAAATGTAATCAGTAGTGGCAAAACTGCTCTGGCTGTACTGACTCTTATACCGGGTATGGGTTTACTTACATCTTCTGCTGTTTTTATTTTTCTGGAAAATATTTTCATAGAAAAACAAAGAAAAAAAATATTCGACTTTTTAAATATATGTGTAAGCATTGTACTAAAAGTATTTTTCCGTATTCGAGGGTTCGTCTTTCAAACAAATATAGATGTAAAATGTCCAGTTTCGATAAATATTGAGTCAAAATCATGTATTGAAACTGAAATAAAATGACGTCACTAATTTAAGTAACCAAAGACAGAAATGCGATTTTCATAATAAAGAGACTGATATTAAAATAGAAACAGAAAATTATGTTTACTTTAAATAAAACTGTTTTACTATAAATTTAAATTTATTCAGGGCCTTCTACAAAAAAAAATATGCTCAAACGAATAATCTTATTCATTGTCACCTTAAAACTGCCTAAATTTTGCACTGGTAAATTACATGTCAATAGTGCAACATAGTTTTCTAGTTAATGTAAAAAAAACAAAGTATTATTATGCTTTTAGCTTAATTAACACATTTATTTAAATATTGCCTCTGAATAAATTAAGAAATGTTTAATTATTAATCGCCCACCTTTAATTGTAATAATATTTTCCTGAAAATAATTCACGTTAATACAAATGGCTACGTAAAAAATTAATTTGATTTTGCCAAAAGTTATAATGTAATGTAATACATAATCAGCTTAGGAAAAAAAGAAGAGTTTGATGGTCGGTGGTGTTCTCTTGCACGTAAAGCTGTTGCGTTAACATTACAAGGTTGCAAAAATCTAAGGACACGCAAAAATACGAAGTTTCACGGTGGCCAAGGATCATCAAACGAAAGGTGTGTGGAATCAATAGAACATCTTCAGTCACCCTTTGTCACTCTTCCCGCTAGCACGTCATATTAGTACAAAAGGAACTATCTTAAATGAGATTTTTAGAATACCTGATTTCAAATAACAACTGTCCAAACTCGCCCCAGAGATTCTTCAAGTTTTTGTGCACCAAGTTGTGTAACAATTAAAATCAACAAATGAACGTTTACAACGTTATTGAAAACATGGAGCTTAGTACAAGTTCTGATCTCAGTGAAAATGCTGGTAATAATACAACATGGTTAAACGGAAATGGGGAAAGTGAAAAATTAAAAATCTCTGTTTTGTTCTACGTTTTTCTAATATTGATGCTAATTTGTGTATGTATCAACTCAAGAATAGTATTTGTGGTAGTGGTTCATGGAAAGTCGAATCTCAGGTATTACCAATTAATTTTTTTGTAACAGTATTTTGCCTTATAGTTATTTTCTTTATGTTTTTCAATGCAAAGTTTCGAATTTTAAACTAAGCAAATAATTGTTTGACTACTTTTCAGTTCCTATATTTATTTAACATTGTTGCTTACATTAATAAATTATACATAGATCCGTTCAGAAACTGATGGTACAGTATTCAACCATCTGCATCTGTTACTCAATCCACATCTTCTTTGAATTCATTGGCAAAACAAAATCCAGGATGACTTATATGACAAGCCCTGAAATCTGTCGGGCTTTCTCATATTTTCGACGTAAGAATTTTTTTAATTTAATTTAAAAGGGTAGAGATAGGGAATACCTTTAAACCTATAAATTTTGTACATTTTCAACAGACGTCATTTATGGGACATTTCCCTTAAATGCTGCAGTACTCGTGTACGAACGCGTAACTGGTCCAAGCATCCCCTTTGGAAAAGCAACTGAATACAAGTTCATTGTCGGAATTTGGTTAGTGTCTGTATTCGTCAACGTTCCAGAAATATTTCACGTGGAGTTTATAATATACAATAACACAACAATCGGACAATGCCCACAGGTAAAACTGTTTTCGATCTGAAGTCCCATTTTTCAATTTTTTTCCCAAACTGCCCCAAAAATCAGATTTCATTATACAAACGGTTTCATTATCTTAGGATCTCTCATTGGACTCTCGGGGTGAACAACTGGCATACGAACTGATATACTTTCTTGCATATTATCTGCTTCCTTGTTTCTACATGGCTTTGTGTACGTAACAATAAATAATAAATTGAACAAAAAATCCTTGATTTCTCAAGTAGAAATTCTGATGTTTAATGTTTTTATTCAGGTGTGTATAAAATAAGGTTTATGCTAAAGATGATTTTGAAATTCGAGGTAACAAAATTAATTTTAAAAAAATCCACTAAATTCCATACAACGAATGTAAAATTGTTCGAATTTTTACGTTTATATTGTTTTTTTTTTTAAATAGAGGGTTCGTCGTGTAAGAATGAAAAGAAGAGTGCTTCGATTGCTCTTTGTACTTCTAAACACAATGGCATTTGTACTTCTTTGGCTACCAACTGGAATCCTATCTTTGGTCTACACAATACTGCAAAGCTACCAAGAGAAAGCAGGAGAAAGCATAATTGTGCTAGCTTTCACCATGACCATGCAATACATACTTCTGTGCTTTGCACCTCTCATGTATATGATGATGAACGGAGACCTTCAACCAATTTTCCCTGGTTGTACACTCTATCAAGGTAATGTTCTTGCTGAACGGCGGAGAGATTGGAGACGAATGGCTTCTCGAGCTCCGAAAAATGCTGGAGAGAGTAGCAATGAAATGAAAATGGCAATGTTTGGAGTAGAAAGGGGTGAAGTGGGACTGGAAGGAGATCGGGAATTTGGCATACCTGTTGAGCTAAGAGAAATTCCGGTGGTACGTATTCAGGCACCAAGTAGTCGTCCCTTGATTTCACCGGCTTGTTCAATGGACGAGATTGAGGATTGTGCGTTGGTGGTAAGGGTAAAGGAAAATCCACAGACAACTTTGGTGTTAAATTGAAAGTGATCATGGAAAGTATGGATTTCGTGGATATGTATTTGTAATTATGCTTGTGAGAAAAACTGGTGTACCTAAAGAAAAATGAATATATATGCATAAATAATTTACAGTGTAAAAGTGTCTATATATGAGATTTTATGAAAAATATGAAATTAAAAATTATTTTATTTAAGTCAACGACGTTAATTTATTTTTTGCACTAACATACATATTGGTATCATTACAAATGCAACGACGGTAATATCTCACCAGATATACATAGACGGTTTTTCATTTTTCTATTTATGATTCACGCAACTTATATATGTATATATATTCATGTCGTACAAGAGCTGACATTATATGTCGCGCTACAATGCATGTTACATCTCATAAATCAATTACAATCGATCCATTACATTTCATTTTAGCGTAACTTCTGAATAAACTGCGTGTGCAAATGTATTCATCTCGTTTCATTAGAAAAATCTTTTGTACTACTTTGATTACCTTTTCTGCATTCTTAGTAAAGTGTCTGATAATAAGAGAAAATTACAATCAGAGGCAGCATAATGGAGAAAATTCATAAAAGTATTTCTAAACATATAAAGATTTTTTCAATGAGTTATTCATTGTACGAGAGTAATTTTTTTTCGACTGAGAAAAGAAGTAGTTACGCGTAAAATACATGATGCAATATCTATTATAATAAATATCTTTTTCTTTGCCCAATTTATTGCCATTGTACTCATCATGTCATTACGTCAGGATACTGTCGATCTAGTTTGCTATGATGATCGTACGACTTTATGACCATAAAAATTAGCGATAAATATAATAGCCTATCCAAAATAGCAAAATTTGCATTTTTCCGATCTTCATGAAAACTGAGTTTTGTAGAACTACTATAAATGGTTCTGGAAAGCAATGACAAAATTAATTCTTTCTTGAGAATGAAAATTCGTAAATTACTCAAAATATGGGGTTTGCCATTTATGTAATTTATTTTGACGCTATTTTAAGGAAATGAAAATATGAAGGGTTTAACGGATGTTGGTTTAAAATAGTAAACTCAAGCTTTCGAAATTTAATCAATGTTATCTTCAGGAGTAGAGTTTGAGAAACAGAAAGATCTTAAAAGAAACCATTGTCATTTAGTTCATGATGCAAATCGGTAATCAGTGCTAAGGGTGATTTAACTTACGCAAAACTTCCATATAATGCCAATCGGGTTCATTGAAATTTTGAGATACATCAGTAACCTGATATAAATATTAAATGAGCATAATATTTGTTCTATTTGAACTATATATTGTCTCAGTAACAAGATTTCTCTGCAATTTCATCTTTTGCGACCTAACTTGGTTAGTATTGCAAAAATGTTGCTGTTAACTTAATAAAATACTAGGCCATTTGAATTCGTAAGTTCCTAGCTAAAATTCCCGCATGTTTTTAAAAGTAAACGAAAAATGACCCTGTATTTTTCTCAATTTATTCATATTCGATTACTACAATTAGGTTTTCTAAGTCGTGTTGAATTCTGGGATGCGAATACGTGGAAACACTGTTATTCGGATATTTTTTCCTAGTTGTAACAAGCTTTTAACGTGTCAACTTTTCTTCTTCGAAAAAAAAAACGTGGAGCATGTAAATCTACTTAACACATTTTTTTTGAAACCCCATCGTAACATCGAGCCCTTTGATAAAGTACACGTATTTCAATCTTCCAATAGCTGGTGTAGTGGCTGCAATATTTTATACGTTGGCTAGTTTATTTATAATTTTATTTACCCTATTACTTTGTATATCTCATCTTTATTCAACGAATGGCTATTATTTAATTATTTCGAAAAGTTTTCCATGGTTTTATTTGGAATTGTATCACCATCGCGTTTGACTTTTGTGCACACTTTTTTTTACCAAGGTATGTTTTACTGATATATTTCCCTTTACGAACTTATTTAATGTCTCAAGAAATATGTTTAAAAACCTCGTCAAGAAACTTGCACAAGAGAGTGGTTCATTTTTGGAACTTTATTTTCCAAATATCGTCACCTTCAATAACAACCGCTATCAGAAAAAGCTTGCTTTGTACTTTAGGTCAATAATAACGATAACTGTTATTATGTTTCGAACAGTCCGGCTTCAACCTAAGTTATGGTCGACTACTTCAACGACTGTATAAATACTTTGCCAATATTGTGTTATCAATGGTTGTACTTTTCTGGCGTCGGGATTTCTTTTCCTAGGAAAATTGAACGAAATAAGTAAACAGAATGGCAGTAATAAAAAAATGGCAGCTAAAGAAATAGGATAGACTAATATGTGTAAAGAATACAAACGTGTTGTACGAACTTCTCGAGATATTTGAATTTATATTGGAGATTCGAACTCGTTTAGAATACTGACGTATTGAATATTCTCGAATTTTTATTAAGTCGGACTGTTTCCCTAATTCTGCTTTTTAAATTCAACACGCTCACAAATTTGTCATCAGGTTACTTCAAAATCTGTGATGCTTTTCCTCTGGTTAGACTCATGCATGCATGTAGCATACGGAGCGTTTCAAAACGAAGTGTTAATGTAGAAAAGTGGATTTTTCCGGTGAGTGATTCAATTATTTGCGCGGTTTAGGCTTTTAAGCTTATATCTTAATTTCGTTTCGTTGGGGTTAATTCCATTAATATTTATTTAATTGAGGTTTACCTTCTGGAAAATAGCATCCCTATTATGTATTTCCAGTCCAATATATACTTGGTGGATATGTATATGGTGAACTTCTATGTACACATATGTATGTATGTATATAACTTTTGTATATTAATGAGAACAATATGACCATTAAACTATCATACGTTTGGTATTGTTGCAAAAAGTCTTATGTAGAAATGATTAATTGATGGAAGGATGTCAGAACAATATTAGCTCCAACTGTTGAAAATAAATCATTACGAAATGTCACAAGTCTCGTTTTATTTTTCTTTACTTCAGTAATTTTAATGCCAAATCGTGTTGTCGAAGTTAATCTACAGCTGTTAAGACCCCTTATTTTGTATAGTAAAGTTTCAAGTCATTGCAACATATTTCTAAATGCTGTAGAATGAATATTTAACAATTTTGTGAATATGAATTTTTTTGTAAGATTACGAAATCTTTGTGAAAGTTTCACCATTAGTGGCATGGTTCTAAGTGATATTGAAGAAAATACATTTGCAAAAAGTATGAATAAATTAGATTCCACTTTTAAAATTGAGTTTCGTGTGAACAAAATAAAACTACGACTGTACATCAAGGATTCCTAGAAGTAGTAGGTAAAGCACAACTTCTGAACATAACGGTAAAATGGTTTTATTTATATTTTTGAGGTAGATCGTCCAAATTACCTCTTTTAATACAATTATTAAAAAACAACCTCATTTTGCTAAGAAATCTTCATAAACATTGCGCTCACGTTCCAAAATTAAGTCAGTAGTCATCTTTCAGTTTCAGAGAAAAAATGCAATTTTGTAACTTCTCTCCCAGATAACAGTGTAGATCGCACTTAAAATAAACAAAAATGGCAGTTTTTTATTCACTTGTGTATTTGTGCTGGTTATGTCTCAATTTACTCCATATCGTATTTTTCACACCACAAAGAAGAATAAGGTAAAGTTTTTTTGCAAAAGGCATTCATATTTCTTATAATTTCTATTTAATGAAATTTTACAAATATTTTCTTAGGATGCTGGATATTCTTCTAGATCAAATTTTTAAACTAGCATTTTGCTGCTGCATTTACGTTATCTGCTGTATTTACATTGAAATTCAAAAAAGCATTTTGGTGGTTGTCATGCGACTTGGAAACAATTCTGTTGGAAATTTCACGAGCCCTTTAAATTGAATCGACATTTGTGCAAAGGTATTTCTTGATAGCGGTATCGTAGTGCTGCTAAAGACGATGTAACAAATTTTAAGCCAATTATGCAAAACAATCTAAGATTTTATTTGTGTGCATACCAAAGGCGCACTTTAGCAACTAAAGTAATAAATATTATGAAGTGATTGAGAAGTGAAACTTATAAAACAAATAAACTTGAAAGAGTATTTGAGTTGAGAGTGAAAACCTGACCTGAAAAATAATTTGATGCATTGACAAAAAATCGTTCGAAAATATTTCCTGTCAAAAAATAGCATGGATCGTAACATTTCAAACGACAGTGGTTGACGGCATTGGTGACTGGTATCGATTCATTTGTTCACCGTAAAACGGTATTGATCATGTTAACTCCGCAACCTGGGAAACACGCAAGGGGTAAAGTGAGACAACAGCAGTACCGGTCGTCTAAACAGATATGGAATAATTGCTACACAAAATTTGGACAATGCGAATAAGTAAAGTAATCTAGAGTTTTGGAGTAATACTCTTTTAAGTATTGAAATACCCCATTCCATCAACTTTATTCTTTTGATTATATTTCTTTGGATTTTCTTATTAGGTTATTGTAGTTTATCTTTTTCATGCATAAGAAATAGTACATTTTCACGGATTTTACACATACAGATGCATACCTGAGAGAATAATACATTATTATGTCATTGTTCCATTGAGTTCATTACTTCAAGAAAGATATAAATTACAATTTTCTGCGTCATGACCACTGACTAAATCAATTAGGCGGAAAAAATCCACATTCATTTGCGTAATCTATATAGCTCACGTAAATAATCTTTCAGAAATATATATGCTTTACAAAAGTGTTCAATTTTTCATACAAGAGCCGATGGAAATCTGACATTTGAAAGAGTAGTACATGGGCTTATCATTGTATAGTCACTTGAAGATTTGCTGGATATCGAATTCTGAGCAATTGTCGTCCACTTGTGTTTTGTATATCTGATTCATAGTGACAACCGGCCAAATAAATTAAACAAATATCAATAAGCTATACCACTTAAACGCTCTTGGTATGGGAACCTATGAGATTTCAGAGAAAAACGATCTGATAAATTCTTGTTATCAAAAATGCAGTTCTTTACTGGTATAAGCAGTAATGCTTTTGCGGAAACTGAAAAGCAACAAAATAACTAGTTTTTTTGTGAATCTCATGCCACTCAAAGTACGCAAAACGGTCAGTCCAAAAGTTTATTAAGTTGTGAAGAGGTATTTCTTTTAAATCTATTTTTAGTTCATGTCAATAATATAAACGATTTTGGAGTATCTAGTGAACTGTACTGCTTTAGACGTTTTATACGTTCTTGTAATAGGTTGCAAAATGGTTTTTGTATATGGATACACTTATTTGTTTCTTATATTGGAAGTATAAAGGGGTGAATTGAATCAAAAAAGTGTGAAGATCATGAAATCTAAACGACTCTCTAGTTAAAAAACGTGGAATTAAGGATTGAGTCCCATCCTATCTTTTTCGAAGCTGTGTGTCTTCAGGTACGTGTCCACAATTTTTTTTTATGAAAATCGGATATAAATCATTTTTTAAAAAAACACAGACAACATACGACGCTGTACATTGGGTGAGTTGAGAATTTGCATGAACTCATCCTATCACTATCCATATTTACACTTTTTCTTTGTCGGCTTTTGTAAAAATGTTTTATATCTTAATTCAGTTTGATAAAAATTTGTTGACAAGTACCTGAAGACTCACAGATTCGAAAGAGGTAAGATGGGATTCAACAGTACTAACGGTTTATTGAAGGTCACTCATACAACGTAGTAATTAGTTCTAAACTATGTATATCTGATGGATCATTGGCTGCATTGGTAGTTTTGCACGTTGTAAAATTATTTTTTCAAACGAATTCACGGTTTTAAGCATCAATTATTGATTTTACTTGTCATTTATCGTTTTTTGGACCTTTGACAAGTCTATAAAAGAGTAGGGAATAAATAATTTACTGTCCAAATACGTATTTCCCTAAAGCATACTTTCTCCAGGATATAGTTTTGCACTATTTTGAAAAGAATAACGTTTCTCTTGTACAAATGCTTTCTTTGTAACTTTTAATGAAACACCAATATCGTCAGAATTCAAACACAGGTGTTCTTCACACGAATGTTACAAGAGAATTGTTTACTTCACAATAGTGCTCGTGTTGTATTACAGCTTCAGTTTAAAAGTGTAAAAATAAATTGTGTAAATTCAAGATTGTCATGCGTCATCAAAAGTAAGAGAATTGTTAGAGATGTTGTGTGAAAATTACCATTTACTTTTTAAATTAAAGTTCTCTTTTTCCAAATTATAATTTGTAATAAGAGTTGTATTACTAAAATGTTCTCTCTCTCTATTCTATTTAGTAGGTGTTTTTAATCAGGCCATACAGAAGAGCTCGAGTAAATGCTTATTTTAAATTACTTTAGAATTTCTGGAATTTCTATTACTCGAAATATTCTACTTCTTCAGAAATGATACATGCGGTATTCATAAGACACTAAATTTATATTGCGTGCGTTATGCCCTTGAAACTTAGAAAATACATGTGCACTTGCTAAACATTATATAATTGCCACATAATTCATTTTGTTTATCTATGATTAAAGTTAGAAATCAATTAAAGTAATTAAACCTAAATTTCATTGCGAAATAACATTTGGTATTTGAGTATACCACAGTTATTCTACCAAAATCTTAATTCGTTTTTTGTTAAATTAAATTCCAATTTTCTAAATTTCGTACCATGTTGTAAATATATTACAAAAAAAAACTTAATTTTTACGACGTGTTAATTCCACAAAATGGTTAACCAGCTTATCTAAAAGAAATCGAATTATGTAAATGGTGGTGGTGTTCTGTTTCAATTAAGGTCGATGCCATATTTTTAGACTTTTAAACTGACCAGAATAAGATACGAACTTTTCAATTATATTCGCAAGGTATACTGGTGTGTAAATAAAGTAAAAATAATAAAATGACATCAGCCGAATTATTACCTTTCTTTCATTCTTATCTAATTATTAGAAATAACGGCTTTTATAGGTCCAGTTTTTGCTAATTTCAACTTTTTCTGTAATTAACCAAGTCAATCAGTATCTTGCAAAAATACTACAGTAGAATATATATATATAAATATCTCATATGAGATAAGTACAATACAATGCATACAAAATATACAAAGCCAATCCATTTAATCAGTTTTCTTTCGGGTCAGTTGAGCCTTTAATTAAACATTACGCATTGATATTGATGCATCAGAGAAAAAATCTTTTATATTAGTTTCCATTTATTCTTTTTCATAGTATTTACCAGTAATCTTAGTTATTATTACATTAGTAACATATTTTGTATAGGATAAACCATTTTCGCAATCTCAACCCTTTTGCATGACTTTTTTGTCATCCGTCATTTATTTTCTTGGAACAAATCATCATATAAAAAAGAGGCGCTAATACATAATATATAAAGTTGATCAATACATATTATAAAAAATTTTTTTACCCAATTTATTTACATCCTTTGGATCACCTCATTACAACAATTATATATAATTTATTTCCTTACCATTCTCATAAATGAACCATAGAAGTAATTAGTTCTACGAAACAACTGGCTCATATATCTCTTAACTCGTTCACAAAAAAAAATGTTTTTTTTTTCATTCCATCTTTGAAAAATAAAATCAATCTCTCAGTATTTGGAATATATTTCTTGTTAAAATGTAATTAATCAATTAAAACTAATCGTAAAGGTATAATCACCATAATTTATATTACTACAAGAAATATTACAGTGGAGTTATAAAGAACAAAAATTTAAAGTAAGCAAATAACATCGCAAAGCGTAGCAGAAAAAAAATGTTTATGCACCAAACGAATTTGATTCTAGGGTTGGGTTTCACCATCCACGGACCAATCACCAAAAAGGTCAAAGTTGAAATAAAAAACCGGAGAAAGATGATATGATATGGAGACCGTGTATCAAGCATTCAGCTCTCATTTGCATTTGATCACTGGCTTAGACACGTAACATTGTACATTCATTACAGTGTAAACTACACCGCTGTTTTACGAGATTTCACGCCCACGCATTTTGTAAAAAGTTCAAGTGACCCCAAGTAAAATAAATAGCTAGCAATACTTTATTCAAATCGAAAGCTACAAACATGGCAACTTTGAAAGAAAACGCTTTCTTATTACCAATACCACAATTTTTTAATAGTGAAAAAACTGCTCTTGTTGCCGAAGAAAATAAACTTGATACTGACACAAATACCGTTATTTTAGTTCTCTTTGCAGTGATTCTATCTGTTTGTGTTTTGACTAATGCTAGAATCATATATGTTGTGATTGTCAACACTAACCGAAGTAACAGGTACTCAATTAAACAAGAATCATTTCAATTCGAATTTTACTGAAAACAATTACAGATTTAAAAAAAAACTGATTTGCATTGATTAACAGATATGTTAACTTACTAGTGGCTCAGTATTCAACAATTATCTATCTCTACTGCGATGCATTCCTAGTTCAAACCTTTGAAAAGCAACTGGTCAACTTATTTCCTTTGGCTGGAACCGCAT
>JAQIWN010003973.1:0-12011 GCA_034699025.1 Entomobrya cf. arborea Gr-Col-00668
CACACCTCATTTTCCCATGAAAAGCACGAATTGAGGCTTTACGGTATAATAATATATTACGTCACACAGTGCAAAAAATAGTATCCAAAAGAGACTTTCCACAATAGCTTGATATAGTGAGAAAGGGGAAAGGGGAGTAATCCAAGATAGAGATGCAATGGCTTTTTCTTACAGAATTAAGCACATCTCTCTCTTTTAAAACCCTTATTACAACCAATCCTAAAGTCAATTTAAGCTGTCCCAAGGGTTCTCCACTGAGAGGGTATAATGATAATATCCGTATCTGTTTCATACACCCATAAACTTTCGCACAGCACAGCCCTTTAATATTTTCCTCTTTCTCCACTTTCTATACCTTTCTGATACGGACTCTTTATAAAATCAAAAGGGTTATTTCTCCATAAATGCGCACATGAATGGGTAAAGTAAAAACCACAATGTGTAAAGACACACAGTATAAATGCACTCCACCACTCACTTGAAGCTTCACATGAAAATGTACTTCATCGTAAAATAACTTAACGCGCGTGTTGATACCATGATGCACAACTCTTCCTGCTCAAACTGTCGTTATACTATTGTGAAACGAGCATTTCAGAGGAAACCGGAAGCGCTCTTCTACAAATTTAAGTGTATTGTATGACAGAGAGGATGGATGCTGCCACTGATGATGAAAAGGTTGGTGAAAAGGTTTTGAATTCAATTCAGAGAGATACTGTGAATATGAAGACATGATAATGCGATGGTAGTCTACGCAGAATTCACAATTTACTATTTGTGTGTGTGAATAAATACACTTACGCACATAAATGACAACAAACGCGGGAGCAACAACCACACTTCCATACAAAGTCAATGATGATGATAATTTAGTTAGACAGACGGGAAAATTTTCACACTCTTTGTTGATTAATGGGAGGAATAGGAAAAGTTTACTTTGAACTATTACCATAAAAGTCTTTTTTATGGATTTAGTTTCATATGAAACAAGAGGATAACCAATACAGCATACAATTCTAGTAAAATACGGCAACATAGGCAGGCAAAAAGAGCCTGTTTAGCTGTTATATGCAAGTCCTTTCCCACAATCCCACAACTAAAAAGAGATCACCACAATGTGATAGCACGACGGATTCCAAGAGGTGGGATGGGAGAGATGTGAGAAAATGTTTTCATAAAATTTAAGTCTTCTTTATGGATATATGCATGGAGTTGTATGGCTCTTTTTACTGTAACAGCACTCAAAACTATGATCAGATCAACACTGCGTATAGCACATTGTATATCGTGTGGAAAGCACTTTAAGTTTGTTATGTGGAAAGGCCAGTGAAACTGACTGTTTGAATGTAAACGCAAAAGGAAGTTTACAGTAATTTTGATAAAAATGTGTGTCGCATGGCTTTATGATTATAACTTTATATGGAAGGATGTTTGGATTTAGTGGTTGTATAGTAGTAGCGTAGTAATCCGGATTTTCGTAGTCGTCGTGGAGGAAAATATATGCTGACCGATTGTACATACGTATTTAATTTTAATGAAAGGCGTGCTATGGGAAATTGTTTTGAGTAGCAGCGGGTAAAAAAGTGTGTGTTTTTCTGCTGAGCTTTTGTGTACTGTAAAATAGCTGTGGTCGTTAGTCAATTGAGACCCATGTAGTAGTATAAACTAAAAAGATAACATTCTAAACTGAATGAGTATAATATATAGTTGTCGTTGTCGGTCCGTTATGATGAGCTGTGAGATGAGAAGAACGGAGTGTAATAAAGGGTGCTTAAAACTGCGATTTACTTTGATGCAAAACGAGCATTGTATGTGTGTTGGAATGAGGGAGGACTGATGATGGTGGTCTGCACTACTTCCAATAATATTTGTCCACATTAAAAGCTACAAAAGCACCCGTTATGATGAAAAAATGCTTTGTGGTAGGTTTTCCATGAAAGTGATTAAATGCAGGTTAGATACTTTTATACGCAAGCATAAAAAGTACATTGAGCTCTTACAAAAGGAAATGAATTTGTTATAAGAAATATGCAATTTAAGTTGATGTGTGGAAACGTTTTAGTTTTGTTGCTGGTGTATATAGTATATATTTACAAAGTTTTCTATATTTAGCATTAACGAGTACTCTTAGATTCACTCCATCCTCCATCATTCAATCAAAATATGTAGTGATTCACAGAAAAAGACAAATATTAGTCATCAGCACGTTCTTCAACCAATATATTTTATAGCTGCTAGTTAGCACTTTTATGAATGTATTTAAGCCGACAACTGACATGATAATGTTGACAATCCAAATTAACAATAGTGCGCCACAGCATAGCATACTAAACATTATCCGACAGCAACCAAGGTACAAAACCAAAATGGTATCATTCCGTCTTCCATCCAATTCTATTGCTGTGTTTAAAGGGAGCACGTTCGTTTGAAAGAAGGAAGGTTATATTATGTGAGCCATAAAATTTATTATCCAATTTATGTACCTCCTGTACCATACTAATGAGTTTAACTACTTTCAGAGACTGCATTGTACTGCTTCCTTGTCTTTTTGCTGATTTCTTCGGGAATTGATCATACAAAGCTAACATATATAGGTACCGTGCATACTAAAATCAGTATGTATTATATACCTTCAACTGTTATAGGCCAAATCCAACATATCAATCAAAAAATAAGTAATGTAATTTGATTATCAGTGTCATCAGGCACAGAATTTGTAAGAAGAAGAGGTAGAGCAGTTCAATGATAAAGTTTAAGCAGACAAGAGATGATATTCAAATTACTACTGACTAGCCAGACTCACTTCATTACTCGTGTCTGCCGTCGACGCTGCTGGGACCCTTCATTGAAAATACATGCAAAATAAAGACATTTCCTTAAATTCCATTTAATAAAAAGGAGATAAAGTTTATAGAGCTATGACGCTTAATCCAAAACTACCTTTGAATATACAACCCATTAAAGATTATATGGTTTAATATTCATGATGATAATTTTATACTAGTTTTCATACAAGCCTATAAGCTCTATTATACTTTTAGAATAACCACAATCTCATTTTTCCCTCCAATAAAGTATAAAAGTACAAACAGTCAAATTGTTAAAGTGAAGAGAAAATCCCCGGAGCATGGTTTGATGAGATTGTAAGGAAACTATTTATGGGAACATTTCACGTTCAAGTGCTAAGCAAAGAGATGATGTAGTCTAGTCTATAATACTTATATGTGTGGTGCAGTATATCATTTAATAGATTTTTGTGAACACTAAATCAAGCCAACATACACACGTGTATTAATGAGTGACATACAAGATGTATAATCATTCCGTAAACTTCTCTACTCGACTCTTGCCTCTCTGTCAAC
The DNA here is from genome assembly GCA_034699025.1 of Entomobrya cf. arborea Gr-Col-00668. Taxonomy (NCBI): domain Eukaryota; kingdom Metazoa; phylum Arthropoda; class Collembola; order Entomobryomorpha; family Entomobryidae; genus Entomobrya; species Entomobrya cf. arborea Gr-Col-00668. Next base: position 3,363 of record JAQIWN010003973.1, read on the forward strand.
AAAAGTTTTTACTGCTTTTATCAGCAACAGGAAATATTAAAAGAACCTGATGACAAGAGATGATAAAGGTGAACCAGTCAAATTTTTACTGCGGTGAAGAAGCACCAGAGAGTTTCCTCTCAAATAACTACTTTTACTAGAGTAGACATGCATACCTATCAGTGTATGCGTAAAAAATTGACTGAGATTCAGTTCAGATAACGCATTCATTTGTAAATTCTCGATTTTGTTAATACAAATTTTATACAGACAAAGATGCATACGAAGTGATTTGAAAATTCTACAATTCAAACAGAATTCTACTTGATCTTTAAAGAAAATTCCTTATTGGATAAGTAGCCATATCTTTAGAAAATACTTCATGCAAGTTCTCCAAAACTTTTCAACCATGTAATTACAAAATTTTGTCAATATTATGCGAACACTGGCTTACAAGTTATCTTTACATATCTTACGTACTAAATCCGCGATAACCACACCCGAGCTTGCAGTTATTTTCAACCAATTTTAGATTATAAGTCATTAGTAGTCACTAAATATGCATGATTCTACATTGTTTATTCAAATCATGGCATGTATGTCTTCAGTCTGTCATACTAAATACATCATTCAGTACTCCATGTGAGATAAAATAAATATTCTCATTTCATTCTGATACAAGTTAATTCGAAATGCATATATTATGTAACCAAATACAAAATATAGTGCCTTTTGAATCCATGGCTTGCAGACCAGAGCTTGTTCAATATAACAGGAAACATCTACTACCATCTTTCCTCTTCTAATATCCGCAGTCTAATGAAATACTTACAATTTAATGTTTGCTATTCCCTCATAACTTTATATTTGGATTAGTTTTACTGCTCTTAAAATTGATACCTATCTAACCAAAAACCCTCAGTACGCTATGATGTTCTCCATATAATTTCATTGCCTTTATTCATTTCACTGATTATTTATCGTCATAACATAGCACCTAATAAAAGTCCACATATTTTTGTTTCGTTACTCGCTATTCCATTCAAATCTCTATCTCACTCATCTCACCTCACCACTACAACCACCACCATAGTAAACAGTATGTTATTCTTCCATGTACATCTGCACATTTTGGATTATTGCATTATTATACGACCACGATTTTATGTTCAGTCTGAACAGAATATGTTAGCATATGATTCACGCGCTACGCAGGGGGTAAAAATCTTGTGGTAAAATGCTCATCTCCACAGTAAATTACCCTGAAGTGATAAAAATGAACGTGTCTACATACCATAAACAGAAGCTATCCGGATCTTCTTCGTTTTCTCAAATGCTTGTGGCAGAGAGTCAGCATTTGAGGGAGGAGAGAAAGTTGAAAGTACTGCTCTCTCCTCTCATGATCCCCTTAAATGCATATTAAAGGTAACAATTCTGTTCATAAGTGGCATTTATTTTCTTGAAAGGTTCCATTATTATCACACAACACACAAAAAGTTTTCCATCAGCATGTATAGCAGCATGTACTATTGCTAACCTCGATAGATGCATATTATTAGTATGGAACATCTAAAGAATTCATGGATGTATTGTGGTTGTTACCGCACAACGGCGGCAACACCACTTACTTTATAAATATTACCAGTTTCGTATAATATTCTTACAATCTTCTCTCTATTTTTATACATAAATTTTTTATATGCAAAAGCGCCTAGTTAAGTGTAACATGGCTATGTTTTGGGAAAATCTTCAAGTGAAAATGAACGTGCAAAGTGGTGAAGCATAAAAAAAGTAGAAGAAAAAAAGGAGAGAAAGAAAAGGAAAACACCTTTTTGAAATGTTCTCACGTAAAATACGTTTATTATGTATGTATGGTTTCTCTTTGAATTTCGAATATCACTTTCTTCCTCAATTCAAGTCAACTTGCTTTCCAGCCTTTTTTTCTCCCTTTGACTTTTTTTCATTGCATTGTGAACTTTTTAGCTTTCTTTCCGTTTACAGTTACAAGAATAGAATGTTTTATGATGATATTGATGATGATCTGAAGAATAGATAGATGATGCTTCTACACATGAAAGCGTGTCTATCATCCACCACACCATACCGGATGTGTGAATCGGAAAAGTCATCATCAAGAAAGACAGCAGGCATTCCATACTTTTTTTCTTCAGGTTTTGTACTTTGTTGTTTGTAGTGCTTGCTTACGTGTGTACGTTACTTTACGTATAGTACTACACTGCATAACATCTTGTACTTTATTCATAGACTGAAATTGGGGCCTGAACTCAATTGTAATAACTGGATTTCTCACAAGTTGTACTTTGAATACACGTCGAAAACAAAAATAGTATTCCTTTTATCTTTACGAGCTCAAAAACGAACCGAATTTATATATCCTTGAAAGAAAAAAAATTGAGCATTTGAATTTAAAGTGCTCGTAAAACACATTTCATTTAAACAGAAACTGTTTGATGATGCTCGTTTGTGACTTTGACAGTCAAAACAGCAAAGCTAAATAATATGCTTTGTATCATTTATCATTTTTTCTCAAATGTTTTCAACTGAGAACACACACACAGACGAAGATGTTGAGATACAAGTTGGTAGAAATGAAAAAAAAGTAATATCAATAAAAAAAGGATCATTTATTTGCCTATTTTCTTTCGCTGACAAAACGAAGGAAATTCCAGACAACAACGTTTGGAATGGAGAGATAGAATAAAAGAGGAAGAAAATGTCAATTTGGATGTTTTAGATTTTTATTTTACTTCTTTATAAGATTTTTTTCTGTGTACAACTTTTTCAGGTCCTCTTCAAACGTCAGTAGCAGCTAGAGTAGGAGTCTGAATGATATACTTTTATAGGTAGGTACCAAACCGGATGACAGAACAGGAGGAGACTCTAGACATGTTTCCAATTTATCAAACTTCAAGATGATCCTTTCTGATTAAATGGCAGGCACTCTCCTCTCCTGTAAGCGTGTGTAGTATAGGAAGTCCAACAATGAATCCATGAAAAATCAACGTATAAAGTCATCGTACAAAAAACCTGACATCCGCTTCACCACCGCCGCCACTACCAGCAGTTTTCCACCTTTTCCCATCTGCTAAATCTAAACTTTTCCCAAGTTTGAAAGGTAATTGCAAAAGTTTCTGAGGTAAAAAAAAAACTTTATAGCTGTTTAATGTCTTTTCATGTGATAGTTTCCCATGAATATGAAAAGGTGGCAAATTTGCAAAAATAATCCCATGATACAAGTGACAATTGTCAACGATTTTACACCACCACACACAAGTAAGTTCCCCCAAAAAATATCACAGAAAATCCTAGGAACATATTTCACCTGCTGGGCTCAACTAAATATTTGAAGTTTTTACTTCTTTGAAAAGCCAACAGCAGTCACGCATACCAAAATCCAAATGCAAACGTCATCATTCTTTTTTGATTCTCGAAGAATCAGCGAAAATTCTGGTCAGGTTTACATATCAAATCATCCAAGTGATCACATCAATTTCTTTTCCTCGAGGGACTCTTCAAATGTCCGTGTCTGCCTGCGTGCAAAGACGTGACTTCATGCATAAGTTGAACAAACGTATTTGGCCACCTTGTAAACTACTTTTCTCATCAAACTGCGAGTCATGTATTGACTCCTTTCCCTTTGCCACATTTACAAAGAGTGAAATGATTACCTGTACAATCCCTACCACATAATATGTTTTTCAATCTTCCATATCCTTCCCACTACCGGACCCTTCTAATTTATTGACACGATTGATTTCATTTCACTTTTTAAAAACCTGTATTACTTTTGTAATATGAGACTGATCTGATGATATGCACTCAAAAAAGTGTTAATGGAAGAATGAACATTTAAGTATTGAGAAGACAGAATCGATGAAACTGATTTCCTAGTTAGTTAATGGCTACTAGTTCGGTTCTCTTGCAGAAAGTCTTGTCAATACTAATCTACAATCGCATACTGTATTCAATTTTTTACGAATTGGATAAAAATTGCTATAGACTGATTTTATATACATGAAATACATGAACTAATTGGCTTAGACCACATTGAATAAGCTTACTCAAAAGTAAATATTTTTAGTGGAAAAGGGTACCAAAGGTTATTCCCCTTCGTGTTTCATGTTGCCTCATTATTTACTGTACTTAACTTTGCATTCCATTCCGCTTTTGGTTCATAAAACATTCCAGCAAGAATATATCTTATTATTTCTCGGGATCTCTTAATATGCACCTTGTGTAACCATCATTAAAGAAAATTGGAACCAGAGCGATTAACAATGTGTTTTAGCGTAAGGAGTAAGGACTAACTTCAAGTGTGGCGTATATAACCTGAAACCACCACCACTACTATTCGAAATACCTTTGATGTTATGCGAAACTAGTTTTTACAAAGCAGCACACGTGCTTCTTGGAATTCTTTTCATCTAGTCTTGTCTTGTCATCATCTTTGTCGTCGTAAGAATATAATATTTTCTCCTAAATTTATAATAACCATGATAGGCATATTTAATCTTGGTATAGAAATAGATGTGAAGGCACGTGTACTTTTTTAAATACCTAAATCTTTAGCATTCGACACAGTTGACTTTTTTATTACATGTACATAAATTTCTACATGTTTGTTCACTCGCAAAAGAATTAGTTTTACAAGTTATGAACATTTACCACAAGTAGGAATTAAAAAGGAATGCACATTTAAACAGTCGGGTAGAGATAATCTGGGACAACCCTAATAATAACAAGGTGAGTCAGAACAGAAGGATCATCACTACACAGCATGTTAGCCAAGCCAAAAAATAATAATTATACCCCGCATCGCACAGCTCCTCTTGTTCCCTTGCTCATTATCCAACTTCAAAAGGGGATAACGGCAAAAGGTCTTATTTCAAGGACTTCTCCGGTATTGGTTTTGATTTTTTTGCTTAAATGCGTAATGAGGTTATAACGAAATTTGTAATTTTGTCGCGAACATTAAAAGGATTCCAACGAATGAAATGCGGTCAGGTCATGTATTTTACTTGACTTTTACCTAATGTATTATTTTTCAAGCTTCTTTCTCCACTATTTTAGGAGAACTCATCCGGAATTATAAATACGCACGTTAAACCCACAAAAGAGCACTAGTATCACATATAAATTTTGGAAGTACAGCAAACAGTGGTCGTGTTGATAGTCCCTTTGCCTTCCAGAAAGAAACATGAATGGACGGATAAACTCCTCGACTACAACTCCACTGGTCTTTACACACGGATGTTGCTGATGTAATTTAAGTTACCGTTGTGGCTAATAAAAAATTCCTCTCATGTCCGATGGATTCTTGTTTACGATTCCGTAGGTAAAAGCTGGAAAATCTTTAAGTCGCGCTTTTATAGCCTGATGCTCTCTCTGTGGTTAGTTGGTTGTAGACTTAAACAATACGCGATGTGAAATAGATTTACATTTTAAATCCAGTTAGTTTAGTTACCACCACTGCTCCTCTGTAAAGACGTGCAAATCACCACTTCAAATTTGCTTTCTCATCACGTTACTGGATTAAAGTTGAACTCAACCAAGAAAATGGCCACTAAAACGTATTTTTTCTCTCTCTAAACAGACGAAACATACTCTGTTATGCAAGGAAGGATGCAAAGTGGAATATATAAACAGGTATAATGTCGGTGGCCGGTGGTGGTGTGTCTACAAAATATTTGTATAATACACAGACTAGACTAAGCTGCAAAACTATTTTACACTGACCATTCCCATTCTTATGCAGTGTTTGTCAGGACAGTATTTGTTTTCGTATTGTTACGTAATCAAAACCTCCATCAACATCACACAATACCCGTCCATCATGCAACTTAATCGTCTGCAGAAAATTGTAAAAAACGAAAACGTTTCCAAGTACGAAATGAGAAAGTTTATTGTATTCAATCAGTTATATAAATGTCAATTGTGCAACTACCTATATATATGTGTACAATGTATATCTATTAGTCTAAAATCTTGTTTGTTGTGTGCATATAGTACTCCAGACAATTTACGAAACAAGAGGTACCCAGGAAAAAAACATTTTTCCATTTGTGCCACTTTCTCCTATTTTCTCCCAATAACAATTTCGTAGTTTGGTTGTTATCGGCAGAATTTGAATTCGACCGAAAACCCACACGTAACAAAATATCTGTGGTATGCCGTTAGTCATTTTTACGCAAGTTTTTGTAGAATTGGTTTAATACAATGAATTCATGGTTTTGTGTAGTTATCATTTTACCATTTCTCTACAATATTATTTATTTCCGCCTCTATATTATGTCATCGTATTTCGTTACAGTACATTGCATTGTTGGCGGCGGCGGACAGAATGCGAGCACTATATTTTTTTCTCGAGAGCAGTTGAGATAATCCGCAGTGATGGAGAACGATCGAGAGAAGAAGAGGAGTACAGCTCATGAGAATGCATTTGTCTCTTTTTGCGTCTCTTCTAGTAATACTTTGTGATGTGAAGTGTGTACTTCTAGTCATAGTGCATCATGCTGTGATGTGCTAGTTGTTGTTGAATTTGAGTTCATTTTTTTCAACTGTATATTTTCCACTCGATATTCGATAAAAAAAAATCCCATTATATATCCACAAAGGTTCTTACACAACTAACGACAAGGACGGGTTAGGCCAACTGGTGTACTCACATTTTATGCAAATCGGAAACTGGAAAAAACATGAGAAAATGTAGCCCAGGCTTTTGCAGTGTACTACTACCTAGTGTACTATACAGCTCTTAAGAGTATCTGATCAGATTTTTATCTTTCGTTCTTCAATCCTTCCGGAGCTTTAAGTTTTTTTTTTCTTCTGTACCTCGTCGAATCCAAAAGTCCTTGTCATTACGGATTCCATTTTTTAACAAAAGCTATTCACTCCGATTGATTCTAAAAATGACTGTTTTGATACGGTAGAAAATCGTTTGCCCATGTTGTTTGTACGGATGTAGAATTTCCCATTCATTCCGTCATTGTTACATCCGATCCTATCCTCTTCTCTTTGCTAACTTCCTCTCTCTGCTCTGCGGGCGGAGAATGGAATTTCGATTCCGGTCAACTGTTTTCCCATTTATTTTTACTTTTGAATAACCAAGCGGCGGAGCAGCTCTACCCGACCCGAGAATTTTTATTATGATAGGCTTTCTTTCTCTTTCTACCAACATTGTACTACTATTAGTTCACCTGAATTTCCAATCGTAGTCATAAATATACATTTTAGCTCACTACAATACACAGTCATTCGTCCAAACAACAACGGCTGAGGTAAAGGGCAATAGAAGAAAAGGGAGAGAGAGAAAGAGAAACGATAACAAAATTATTTCTTATTCCGTTTGGAATCAATGTTTCAACACAGCGGAATGTAATGCTGATTTTATTTTTTTGGGGTAATATCCATATAATACAGACGTGGAAACAATATTTTGCAATTCTATGCCAAATACAGCAGCAGGAGCGGTGGTGGTGCTTTTTATGAAAAAGTAAAAGTCACGTAGTATTTCCGTGTTTTTTTTATTTCAGTAACGGTAACCCTCTTGCACTAGGTGAAATTCAAGGAGGGGCTTAGGAAATACAAAAGATTGCAATCCAAAGCTCTACAATAAAAACATGAAGAATTTTGTGTTGTTTCGGGATTTGTGGATAGAAGTAAAATCGAGTTACTTGCTACAATTATTGTACTTTCACCACAATATTTTTTTGTGAAAATATATGTATTTATGCCTTATATGAAATGAGATGACGAAACAAAACACACTGCACTTTTGGCGAGAAACAATAAATCTCAAATATCTTTTTGGGAAAGCATAGCATAATTTTATTTTTATATGATTTCCATGCTGCATGCTTTCTATATTCCTTCAAAGTCACAAGAACCTCTCTTCTCTGTTGGCATTTTTCAATTATTCAAAGTCACTTGACTAGTATTGGTCAAAGTGGGTCTTCTTGGAATGCAAATGGAACAGAGTTTTTGTGTGGGTGGATGAACCATAATCTTGTTTCGTTGTCACAAGTATAGCCGCCCACTCTTTCGTTGTGAAATCATTTTGGTATGATTTATGCATTTCGCTAGACCAACGAGAAAGCATGTACTTTGATGACCGTCACGGTCACAAAGGAGGAGTTGCAATCACAATGTTGTACCGTGTTTGTGTCCCGAACGAAAACATGAATATGGAATGTCAATCCGATTCCTTTATTACACTCTAGGACTTTAACCATAAATAATAAAAGCGAAGACAGTTTTTCACCCTAGAGTCCTGGGTACTGTGGGGAGCAATATTGGTAAATACTTTTTTGTCAAAGTTGTTGCTCTACATTGGAATATACAATGCGGAATTGAAAATTAGTTATTCGAGCTTTCCCCGTTTATCATATGCTACTCAAACGGCATTATCTTCTCGTAAAAGATGTATATGAAGTTTTTTTGTACAAAGTAGAATGTGGAATGTAAAAAACGTCGTTAGTAAACTTGTAAAAATAGAGTTATGCCTGGGGCTACTTAAGAACAAGAATCTTATATCGTCGCTGTAATTTAAAAAGGCCTTAAGTCAATTTCTGGTCAAAACTTAAAGGCCTTTAGTCTGAAACTGGTCAAAACGTAGAGGCCTCAAGTCAGTATCTGGGGTGAAATGAGTTA
>JAQIWN010003974.1:0-12010 GCA_034699025.1 Entomobrya cf. arborea Gr-Col-00668
GGCCTGGGGAACTAATAACGTGCATGTTTTGTGTTGCCTATCAAGTAGGTAGAAAGATGGGACAACCACGTGTGTGCATTTAACAATAGAAAATATGTAGACAAGACAAGGGAAATATTTAGTTTTTAAGACAGAACATTTGAGACTCTGATGAAATGTTATGAGATACTTAAGAAGGCTGGGGAAAGGATTCTAAGTAAACTGTACACAATGGAAATAATGACTTTTCTTATAATAATGATACGCAATTACAAGAAAAAAGAATGAGAGTAAATTCTCGTTGGTTTATTTACGTTTGTAAATATTTTTGTATCCTTTTATTCTCCAGCGGGTTTCTATCAATTTAAGCGTATTTGTCTACTGTTTAAACACAATTTTTGTGGTTTGTTGTATGGGAACCTTTGTGGTTATTTGCTTGTCCATCCGAGAAATCTCCTTTAAACCTAAAATATATGCATAAGTAGTAACCCATATCATTTGTATAGTAGTTGATTAAGAGGAAATTACTATTTTTACTGACATGAAATGTAATACATTCTTATCATCAGTTTATTGCTTCTGCGTGGTATTCACTTATTTACTGATGAATAAACTGAGACTGAGTCTCCGTCTCCCGCTTCTTGCCGGTTTTTTTTTCTTTCAGTTCATAAAACTAAAACTACTCCTATCATAATAACTCATGATACTAAACTACAAAAGAGTCTCAAGTGTGTAATGGAATCTCTCTTTCAAAAAAGAATAACAATACAACACAAAAAATCTATTTTTTGTTTCTTCTTTGTTGTTGTTCTTAAGTATTACGCCAATACATTTATCATACATACCTTCTTATCAATATTTTTTTGCGTTCATTTTTAATTTAGTTTTGGTGGTGTAGTAGAGACCTAAAAAACGTACGCTTAATATCATGAACACTTAAAAAATATCTATATTGTGTCTAGATCGATCCAGTCTGATGTAGAATATAGAATATACTGTCGTTATACCGGTGCATGATATATTTATGTATTTTATACATGCTACACATTTACTTTTTTTCCATGAGCAATAAATTATGCGGATGCCATTCATAAAATTACCCCATCAGTTTTCTCACTGCTTTTCCCATTTATATTGAATTCTTATTCTTCTTAAAAACAGAGAAAAGTGAGTAAAGGAGGTCGGGTCGATCTTATTTTCTTTCCTCTAAAAATTCAATGCTGTTATGTTACTTGTAATAGTACTCGTCTTTTTTTCTAAACTCTCAAGTTTGGTTAAGAATGCTTTCCTACATTTACAACAACAGTAGCAGTTGCAGGAGCCATCATTGGAATTTTCATTTTTTTTTCGCCGCCGTCGCCATCAAAGCTATCAACATCTTCGTTGTTCAAGTAGTCGTCGAGTCTCATCATCAACGTCATTGAATTTGTTAGTTCGTTTATGTTGCAATTTTTTTATTCATAATACAGAACGCATACACACATCTTCTCACATTGCATTGCTTGGTTAGCACACATGTTGAAAAGTTATATTTATTTTGCTGGTGAGGGTGGTGGTGGTGAAGTAAATTGTATTCAATACATAATTCAATTGGATCACCCTTCCATGAAAAATACTTGTGCAGAATTTGTTACCACTTTTTTATACTCACTACATGCATTCTCATGTGTGTATTTCTTTTTAAAATATTTTTTATAACCTATAAAAATATAACTAAATATAAGTAAATAAAGTAAGTAAATATATAACTTTGTCTTCGCAGTTTTTTTTTCTCTCTCGATGAAAATGTATAACATTTCATGCATGTATGTTTTTGGGTTTCCTTACTTCCATTACAACAATCTTGTTGAATGGGGAACCTGTTTTAAGCAGTTTCCCCAGACAAGTAGTTATAACAGCACCTCAATTTAGAATATCACCGCTACCAACATCCTCTAAAAGAAATGTAAGAGGAATTCAATTTACAAGCGACCTCCTTATATCATTATTATTATGATCAATACATTACATCTATCTATTCCCTGCAATTTTGTAGGTTAGTTTTTTTTCAAGTGTACCAGGTAAGGTGGTGTAGTAAAATAAAGGAGCAAATTTGATACCTGTAATGATATTTTCTTGTTATGTCTCTCTTGCCATCTTTAAATCAATTCCACTATACCACCAAATAGAAAGATAGCTAGAGAGAAAGGGAAAGCGAGAGAGAAAAAACCCTGAAGAAAGACTATAAAAAATAATATTAAACTTGCTACTGAACTTGTGGGGATATGGTGTACATTGATATTAGCTGCATTTACACCACAACTACAACCGCTTGTGTAAGTAAACAATGATTGGTTTTTTATTGTTAGACTTTTACCGTATCACTAAAGGCTATCTTGGCATCCATCTTTCTGTTTTAGAAGGTTTTATACTACTTTGTTTCAACGTAATGCTCCGTAGGATACTCACTCAACTCAGGATGTATATAAAAAAGTTTATTGCTTCAATAAAATTCAAGAATGGGAACATAATATCAGGCTTAAATGCAATACACATTGCATTGCCATTGAGCTGGGGAAAACCAAAAAAGCGAGCAATCAGGAATCACCGACCAGAAAAAAAATACAGAGAACATGGCTTACTGATATACATTTATTGTCTACTTTCTACTTGACTGATGGCTTTTATTCTGTTTCACTGCTTGCCTAATCGCTAATCATTGCAATTATCTTTGTGAATTATTTTCTTCTTGTTACAAAATGTATGTATGCTGGTGAAATCCTATTTTTATTCTTTTCTCTCTGTTGTATCCCCACAAGTTGTATACCACAAAAGCTAATGGAAAATAGAATGGTGTAAGTAATGCATCAAACGTGTGTTGCTAAAAATCGCTATTTATTTTATTCTTTTTCTGGTCAAAATGCGAATAAACTAATAAAGGTAAACTGAGAAAATAGAGGGATTGTTGTTCTTTATTCCTTATATATGTTTTGGTGGTAGTGGTGGCTGGTTTCTCTGTAAATAATTCATTACATGTACATTTTTTTAGTTTAATATTAAAGGGTTGAGGAATGTTTCAAATTCCACAATTTCCTTGTGTACTCGACTCACCATTTTCTAAGAAAACTTTGGAATTTTCTCTTTCTTCTATTCCACTTGTTCTCCTAGTGCACGTCTTCGTCAGGGTAGTTTGAGCTCGAGCGGGCGGGTTGTGTAGGTATATGTACAGTGGTAACGAGCAGAGCAATAATGTATAGTGAAGTGAATGAAGTACAGATACGTTTTTCGTTTTGGAATGGATGATCATCATCATAGCGATGGCGATGAAATGGCTGATGGTTTGGTTGGGTGGATGGATCTTTTTGAGCTGCTTCTTTAAGAAAATACCAGAAATGGACTTGGAAAGGAAGGAAAAAAACAGTAAAAATCTGAGATGCTCACTTCGTTCGTATGCAGACCCGAAGCTCTAGAGTTTCTCTTTTTCTGTATCTCTCTCTCTGTCTGTTTCATAAATGATCCAAACGAGAAAAAAAGAAACAAAAGAAAGGGGGAAAAAATAGAAGAAGAAGGTGGTGGTGAATTTTTCTCTTTTTTTGCTTAATTCAAACAGTTGTGTCGTTTCATCATTGAGAATAGTAAATCCAATGTGATGAGATGAAGGTAACGGTAAAAAAGGGTAAATATAAATAAACTATGGCCTTTATTTTAGTTTAGAACATGAAAAAACCCAGCTTACATCAAAATATTTGTATCAATCAACGAAATCCTTTTTATTTTTTTTGTTTACATCGAACCGACGTAACCTTTATAATGAATGTAAATACATAATGCATAAATGCTAGCAAAAAAATTGCGAGTACAAAAGACAGTTTCATTTTTTTTTACATATGACCGTTTATACTTGTTTCTTAAGCCATTTTTATGGAGCTGATGGAAATAAAGCGGAGATTCAGAGTAAAAAGTATTTTCAATTTGTCGGTATTTCGGTTGTAGAGAAGAAAAAAAACTTGTAAGCAACACAAAAGTTTGATTGTCTTGTATACATTTTTAATTACGAGTAGAAAGTGTTTACCATCTTATGCCTGAATGTATGCATGTCTGATGATGATAAAAGGTTTGGCATTTTTATCGTATGCACGTCTTCACTTTCTCACTTCACTTGTCTTTCTCTCTGATGAAAAGTTTTTCGGTGTGTATTTACTTACGTAGGTGGTTGTATAGAAGGATGAGGAATTGATCTGCAGTCTAAGCAAAATCAATTGTTAAACCAAAGAAGATTTTAGATGGAAGGAATAGAATACAATACCTACCTGCATCAGTTGTTGATTTGATGCTCATAAAATTGAAAGTCGGCTCTCCTTCACTTTCATCATCACTCAACTTCTTTGAGACTGAACAGTAGATTGAATAAATGCCTTGTTTGGGTTTTATTTTTCGATTTGTTTTTAACCATCTACCTTTCCAGTTGTAGTGATTGATGCAATTCTACTGACGCGTGGGAAACTTAATTTGCATCGAAGTTGAATTGAGTTTTCTTTTTAAAAAAAACAAGTGAAAACGATAGCTATAGAAATAAAGGATGAATGTTTGATGAAGGGACTTATTCTCTCTTTTTTTCATCTGGCCACTTTATCAGGATTCTTTTAACATCTAAGTTTTACTTCTCTACTACTACCCAACTTTCTAAAAGAAAGAGTTTAATTTTTACTTTTTCCACGTGTTAAAGTACTGTAGTCAAGATGACCCACATGGGTACTTTGGTGAAAACTATACAAACAAGCTGTCCACGGGTTGATACCTTCTCTACCATAATAATCCCACTAAAGCTATTGGTTATCTACAGCTTTAAAAGTACTAACCTCTCTCGCTCATCTACGCATTTGGCATGAGTTGCACTGTACCCATTGCCTTGGAATTATTTACCCCTTCTGAATTCTCGCACAAGTGTGGTGGTCCCATATGTCTGAATGAAATGTAAACTTTCCTTTCCTACACTCATCTTCAAAAGGCCATGTTTGAAAGTACATCCATGAATGGATGGTCATACACATTTTTTGCACTAAATCTTATTTCACCTTTGCTTACATATTATATCTACCAAAATATCATGTATAGTCCCATTTAACGCTGCAATTGTGGGTGACGTTGCAGGTACTTTGATAACTATGCACACTTTTCCTGAAAGTAAAAAAACGACGGTGCAATGAAATATGTAATATGCAAAAAGTAATTTCCTCCACACCATTCATATTGTATGGTTAAGCCGATTTTGATGAATAACCCATTTCGTCCTGCCGATGATATGGTGTCTGAAAAATAAACTGACAAACTTGCTGCTGCTGTAAGGTAACGTGACTAACGATAAAGTTGCTGTGACGACAACGAAGAATACGATTTTTACCCGTACGCCAATACCACTCTTCCTGCTTCATTTTTTTCATTCTTTGCGGTTAGTATTAACTACATTATTGATATTACTGCTCATACTGTGTTGACACGACTACAACAGCAATGTACCAAGCTTTTCCCGTAAAAGAAATTATTACAAACAAAATGTTTGCATAGCAATGGTATTAATGCTGGTGTGGAGAAAGTAGGAGTACATTATTTTCTAACCGCTTTTCTCTCTGTCTCCATTCCACGTGCATTTTTTTTACCTACATTCTAATAAAAGAAATATTCCAGTACGTACATAATATTACCTGTGGGTATCGTAAATATTTCGTAATGCTACTTTGTATTACGGTGATAATATTATATGCGTAGTAGGTTTGCATAAACTTGTAAAAGCTAAAGCAGCCTTTTCACTAGTGTAAAGCCAAATCCTACTTTAATGCAGACAAGGTAGGTACATTTATTTTTAAATGATAATTATACATTCAAAATAAAGTTTGAAATGGGTTTACGTTCACAGAAAATTCATATCCCATTGTCACTGCACTGTACTAAGCTGATATAGAATTTTTCAGAGCGTAACATCTATTTGCTACTTTACCACCGTATTTTCTCCCGCAAACGGAATCTGTATCAAAACCACCAATCTAAAAATTCATGCATTTGTTACATACCTATCTATATTTGTATGTACTCCTTCGGTACCTTTCCAACCACTATTTTTTTACTGCATTCAATCTCACAATTTTTTGTGGTTCAGAGCATTCAATTTCTCCAATTCCCTCACTCTTTAATATAAAATATGCCTTGGCTACTCTCTCAAAAATTTGCTTCCATTGCATTGGATGCCTTGGATGGAAAGTTGGCATAGTAGCAGTATAAATGATCACACTTTCATACAACTCAAAACACAAACTAAAAACTTAAAATGGAATGAAAAATAATAATTCCAACTTTTCAGCACTGGATACTATTTAAATACTCTTTCCCATTTACATCATGTATGCTTTCATGAAAAATATGCTTTTTACTTTTCACATCATTCCATCATACAAACCAAAAAAAAAATTACCTTTCTCCTCTAAATTTTCAATATCTTGTGTCATGCCGTGTGTGAACAATATACGTGTAGACTGAAAATTTTGCAGTGTACTTTGAACTATGCATGTATAAAATAGAGAATTCCCTCTGTGATTCTGACTTTCTCTCTCTCCGACTACCTACCTAATACTCTGCCTCTATCACTCTCGACTTAAATGCACTTATCCTCCTCCTCAAAGCTCAGAGTAATGATGGAAGAGTAGCAGCAGCGGGAGCGGTCCGACGAACTAGAGTCCCGATAGTCTTCACTTTCTCTCTCTCTCTCTCTCTCTCTCTTTCTTCCTCGTTATGTTGTTCCTTTCCTTACTGCATCTCTATCTATCCATTTTCAGTAATAATGAACAGGAAAATCAGCTACTGTCGAAAATCCAATTCTCTCATCATCATCGTCAATAAAATCATTGGGATCTTCAACAGTAGCAGCAGTAGCACTAGAGGTTTTACTCCAAATTTCATACATATATGTTATAACAATGAACATTTATAGTAACGTATGCATAAGAATACATGTAACATTATTATGTAAATCCCATTGAAACTATTCCTTCTTCTCACCAGACTCCAGGAGCAGCAGCGTGTGCGTGTTTGCTAATTTCATTTTAAAATGTACTTGAGATTAGTGACCTATGCATGTGGAGTAATGTAATACAGACAGCTACAAGATATCTGTCTACATTATTTCATGTTTTACGATAAGGATTTTGTTCATTGGATTAAATCTAATGAAAATAACGATCAGATAAATTTGATAACGAGAAAGTTTTTTTTGGAGGGGGGGGGGGTAATATTAAGTGGGGATTCGCAATATTAATGTGCTTCTGTTTCATGGATTAATTTAGAGAGTCAAGTCACTATAATACTTTGGTCGAATCAAAACCAAAGCCCCAACTTAAAAACTTAAGCTGATGGATGGCAAAACGAGTTGTGTCCTTAATTTTGACTGTTATATCATTTTAAAAAGTGTTTAAACAAAAAAAATTGGTTACTTTATTTTGTTTATTGGATACATATGTATACTTTCTATGTTATTACGTGAAATACAATACGATACATATAGAAAAAAAAACTCTTTTTACCTCGTCCTAATGATGTATTGGGGAGGGTCTCCTTAGGTGAGCCGTTAGATATCATTTGCAATAATTATAATAATCTCAACGGGACCACCAAATATTTTCCAATATTGAATATATAGTTTTGTCCAGTGCAGTGCAGCTGTGTGTTGTTTTGCTATTGTAACATTCTTTTGTTTCAGTTTCATGATTTTTATAATAATAATAAATAACGAGTCTCTGTCATGTTTCTCCTTTGGCAGTCTTCTTCCCTCCATCCTTCCTTTTAGTTCATCTATCAAGTTTGAAACTTTCAATCCCGCAATATTAATCCCTGGTGGTGGTATGGCATGGCATGGTGATTATGCAGGGCTTCATTATCAGCGTCGAAAACGATTATAACACAAAAAAAAAGTTTTTTGTTCGCTTTGGGTATTTTATGCAAAGGTATTAATTAAATTCTGTGAAAAATCCGGCAGTAATTAAGTCCCAAATGGAAAAAGTTGTTTTACGAAAAACTTTTGTTTTGCAGTGTACTATAATGAGTAAATAAAATGGTATAATTATTGTGTATAATATAAAAAAAATATTGTGTTATTTATGGAATATTTCAGGCTCTCAGTGTAATAATAAAAACTGCAATGTAAACGGAAGTAGTCGCAGTCAAAATTATTAATAACCTTTGAAAGTTAAAACAAATATATTTCATTTCTAACAAGAAAGTCTACCATGCAGTATGAATAGATAGACAGAGAAAGATATAAAAAAGTTGTCATAAAGCATTTGTGGTGTGGTAGCGGTTCCAATATATTCAGTCAGTCATGAATTCACTCAGTCGTTCATCATTTTGAAATGCAATTTCGTTTCCCTTGTCTCTATTTTGACATTCATATAAATCATTTATTTTGTATCTATATTATTTTAGCAAAATTTACATCTACTCTGAGTCTACTAACATGTTTAGATTTTTTGAGGTCATGGGTAAACAACAAAAAAGGGATAAAGGTGGCGGTTATGGGAAATATAGGTGAAAAGCAGCAAGAAAAAATAAGATTACAATCCTGAGAAACACACAACATGGAAATGACACGAGCAGAAGAAGAACAATGATAATAAATGGTAATATGTGTAATCCCAGTTGTATATATGTGAATTTGTATTTATGCATTCACCAAAGAAAGTGAACTTACATAAAAGTCATTTGTTCTAAAGGTATTTTCTTTTCTGATCTATGTCCTTATTTAAGCTGAGAAAACACAAGTTTCCAGCTTTTTCCATCTCACAGTTGTCAACGTCAAATGTAGGAAAACGGAAAGGACAAGGTGGAAATTGTGGGTGAAAGGCGGATAAGAATCTGCTTGATTCATTGTAGCACATGCTTTTTAGACTAAAAATATTCTCATTATTTGACTTGTGTAAATCCATAGAAAAAAATAACTATACACAGCCCCAATAAAAAAATATGTCTTACAACAGTGCGTAAAACTTTTCCAGCTATATTTGCAAATAGATTTCTCAAGTATGAAAATGATTGACTTATTTTGTGCTCTGGAACGGAAAAGAAAAGAAAATATTTCCCGAAAAAATGCAACCCTCAAACCAGCTTGTCTGTCTTTTCCAAACAAAAAAGAATGAAATTATATATAAAAAATGATTTGTTTGTTTGTTTAGTAAAAATGGATTCATTTTTCTGCGTAAATGTATTCTCTTCCTTGTCATCATTTTTTTTGGTTTAGGAATGTAGCCAAAAAAAGAAACATTGGTGCTCTCTCGACGAAAGACTGAAAAGTCAAGAAGATGCTGGCACTGGCATTGGTATACATTGTAAAAAATGCTTCTTGTTTTGTTACCCATGTGTCGTGTG
Organism: Entomobrya cf. arborea Gr-Col-00668; assembly: GCA_034699025.1. Classification (NCBI taxonomy): domain Eukaryota; kingdom Metazoa; phylum Arthropoda; class Collembola; order Entomobryomorpha; family Entomobryidae; genus Entomobrya; species Entomobrya cf. arborea Gr-Col-00668. Next base: position 9,367 of record JAQIWN010003974.1, read on the forward strand.
TAGAAGTTCATGTCAGTAATATTCTTGTCTCCAGCACACTTTCCTTCACTAAAGCTGTGATATAATAATACCCAGTCAGTCAATAATAGTTGGTTGGAAAAAAAGATGTGTTGTTGCCCTTGATCCAATCCTCTTGACTTGTTCGTTTGGTTAGACTACTGGTTATACTAGCTGGTTTTGCATGTGGCTAAATATTGGTAACTGGCATGGTTGTGGTGGTGGTAGTGATGGTGGAGAGAAAACAGGTGAATTTATTTGCAAAACGGAGCTCAGGATGTTTTTTTTTGTGGTGGTATGGTAAATGGTGTGCACGGTTGGTTTAGAAGGTTGGCATGTCTAACTTTCAGAAAAAAAGTACAACAAACAGAAAGGAAGGAGGAACAGAATAATAATAATAATAGAGTATTATAAAAAGGGTAATAATAATAATAAGGCTTGTGTGGTGTATATTTTTATTACACTAGGTAAACACATGAATTTATACATGGGATGTATAAGAATTTATACATTTTATTTACGGACACAAAAAAGAAAGTAGAGCAGAAGCAGAGTAACAGCTTTGATCGCGTCAGATGGGAAAAAATAGTAAAAGTTTTTTTGTTGGAGCCAAGAAGAAAATAAGATACACACAAATTATTATTCTACTATGAAGGAAATTGAAGGCGGACGGGAAATTCGGTGGCTATTGCTCTTGGTTTTTTAAATAAGCCTTGTATAAAATTTATAGCGTATCATAATAGTCATCATTGGTGTGTGTAATCATCATGCATTTGGTCTGAAGTCTGAACGCCCATACTATTATTACAATTTTTTATACTTTTACATGAACAACTATGCCGTGAGTAAATTATAAGCTTGTGTGTCGCCCGAGGTAATAATAGTATTCATTGCATTTGGTATTCATAGTGTGTTATTTTCCTGGCAAGTAACGCATAATTGGTTAGTAGTGTGGCACGCTTCACCAGTATAATAAAGGCTGAGAGAGGAAAGGAAAGTTAGTCTACATTTCTCAGAGTGTGTATGAAAACTTATTCGTATATTTACAATATCAGTCATTCATGGTCATTATGCTTTAATATTTTTTTCTGTAATAACCTTGTAGTTTGTGATGCACTTATATCATAAAATGTATATTTTATTGTGCTATACAACTACAGCAACTACGCATAACTTTTTTTGCTTTGAGACATGTAAAATATATATATATGAATGGCTATTCGCAAGTAGCCCCAAATGGCTATACAAGTAAAATAATGTATGTAGTTATTTCCGCTGAGTTGGGGGTGTGTATTTTTTTTGAAATGAAAGTGTAAATCTTTATGATAATGATGACAATGTACTTACGCCCACCACTACTTGCTTCCTTTTTAATTTTCGAGCTTGGAACGCATATCGTTCAGTCAGGAGAGATTTCCTTGTTGTTCAAGTGCGTTTCTCATGGCTGAACTTCCTTTCTTTTTCTTGGGACTGGTATATTTCCAGTTACCTTCCGAGGATAACAGGATAAAATGCCGTACCGGTCGTGGAGGCGAAACTGGAAAGACGATTAAGATGAAGAGGGAAAAGAGTGGGTGGAATATTGTGATAATGACTGTATTGAAAAATGGGATTGGGAATATTGCGCTTCTATTAATTGCATAGCTCGTATACATATGTACTATTTTATTAGACATTGACATGACAGGTAAAATAGTGTTTTTTTCATAATTATCTATATAATAGCAGTAGTGGTGGATACCGTACTTCGTGTGTAGAAATAATAGGATTTGAAGGAACAACAAAGGAATCTCCTTTTTTCACTTCCTCTTTCTAATTACTGGTTTATTGGGAACTTTATCGGTAATGCTATTACTACGTTTTTCCTAAGCAAAAAATCGCAAGTATTATTTACATCATCATTTTTGATGATCATGCTAACAAATTATGACATGATTACCGAGTAGTGCTACTATTTGCTTCCATCATCCATAGGTTTTAGTAGACCATGGTATTTGAGATTGATCTACGGAATAAAAATGACGGAAGCAAACACAACATCTACACATCTATATATGACATTCCTGGTTGTTCAGCCATCAAATGTGAAATGAATGAGGCGAATGAGTAAAGAAACTGAGATAAGTAACAATAGAGACGTATTGCATTCGAGAGTCGACTTGCATATATTTTTGGTTTCTTTACAAAAAAAGCTTAATTAGAGAACCTAAAAAAGTAACTTGCACTTTTTTACTACGGTATTGATTACACGTGTACAAATGTGGAACAATTACTTGTTATTGTGATAGCAAAGGAACAATGGACGTTGGCCTCATCTCATCGCAAATCTAGTGTGCGATTGAGGCAGCTACCAAAGCAAAGTAGGTTTAGAATTACAATCGGAAATTTTGACGTATGTATTTATTTGGGTTTGTATGTTTTAAAAACAAGAAATTTTTAATTATATTCTGTTTATTTATTTTTTAAATGCCATCTGCATTCTCTTTTTTGTGTACAACATAACGTGCAATGTTTAGATAATGTGTGCAGTAAATACTTAAGATGGAAACTGTTAGTTAACAGTGATTGCGTATATTTATTTTAGAATTTCAACATTCTACATTTCTGTTGGATTTCTATTGCATATTTTTAGTTTAGAGTGTTACAT
>JAQIWN010003975.1:0-12010 GCA_034699025.1 Entomobrya cf. arborea Gr-Col-00668
AGCGATTATAATATCTTGATACAATCAAAACGTTACTTTTTGTCTATAACAATAACAGATTTTACTCGACTCCTCTGAGCGAGCGAGGGAAAACACTAAAGTTCAGCTAGAGAGTGAAAGTGCATATATAAAAGCTTTAGATAGTATCGCTATCAGATCACAACTATCATTACCCATAGATTGTATCATCGCATTGGAGCCAACTACTTTCACCATCATACATACAGCATACCAACCAACGTGGTAAAAGCAACGTAGTCTTATGGTGGATATCAAGAAAAACATAACGTAAACTAGTTCCATATATAAAGTCAAGCACCACTTCCAGTGCCAGGGAAAAAAATCATCATAATATGTAATATCACCATCATCTTTTCCCAGCATTTCCTCAGTCGGTCAGTAGCACCAGATGTGTGTGAAGGGAAAAAAGTGAAGGCAAGGGATAGGGAAACAGTGGGTGCAGTTTGCTGGAATGGAAAGTGGGATGACTTTCCTATTTGTCTTACTGTAATACTTTCTCAAGAAGAAGATTTCTTGTCGACCCTATTTTACTTGTCGGCTTCATCTCTTTTTCGCTGGTTAGAGTTATTTTAACTGCTACACACATAATATACATCTACCGTGTATATACATATGTTATCCTGTTAATACGTATTCCTGTTTTGCTTCCGGCATGTGTGACTGAAAAAATTGAACAAAGTCAGTGGGAAATGGGAGAAAAGAAGTGAAAGAAAAATAAAGGATAAAAATGTTCATAAGGAAATTGAAGAACATCACATAACTACACTACGACGATACATACCAACCAGTAGAGCCAGGACTACAATAATAATACCGGTCGGTTGAATGTTGTAAAAAAAAAAAGCAAAATATAATATACGACTGCACGGGTGAATATAAGTGGTATGGCAAGAAGAACAAGAAAAGAAGAATAAAAAGACGAAAAAGGGTATGCTCACGTCTTCCTTCTTACTGATGTTCCTTTTGTGATGCATGGTAGCAGATGGGAAACATTTTCTTTGTGAACGTTTGTCTACGTTTGTACTACTACTTCACTCTCAAAAAACTACAGAGATAGGTTTACTAAAGTGTGTGAGTTTGTGTGTGTGGGAACTGGGATCTTGCTTGGGTTTAGGTTTACAAAATTACGTATAATGACCAGTCTGTATAATGCGTATACTTGGATGATGTTGGATGAAAGATGTAATGGCTCTTCAAAGGACTGGTACTGTGTTCTGTTCACTGAGGAGAATAATGAGAAGGATTTTTTCAAATGCTTTGGATTCTCTTAGCCGGTATATTTGTTAACTACACATCAGTAATAATGTATGTGTCCTAATTTAATACTACTTCAAACATTGCCACGAATGGTTTCAGCTACTTAGCGCTTTCCTCAGAACTTCCAATATACTTTACATTCAGTTCAGTCTATGATTTTTATGTGGAAATGTAAAGAGTGAAAACAGCAGGACCAATTATATCATGAATGTTTTAGCTTCTCGTGATTCTAAGCAAAGAAAGTAAAAAGTCATTGGACACAAGAAAAAAAGAAACAGGAAACTAAAAGAGAGGAAAGGCTAATATATCTGGTCGGCCAACCATATCCTGAAACTTTTACCACTTTTTTTTCTTAATGGAAAACTAGCCTGGAAAATAGAAAGGTGTAGAAAAGGTTAACTTCCGTTTTTCTTGATCTTACACCACACGCCAGCCACGCAACGCCGGTAAGTACTAAGTACAAAGTAGTCTTTTCTGTAAATAAAGTTCATATAAAAAATCGTATCGTATCATATCCCACAACAGATAGTTGACCTTTTTTATCATTTTCTCTTATGATTTATTGCTAGTTTCATATAATCAAAGGAGAAAAGAGTGTGTTTGACAGATGTAGTGCTCTAATACACTAGTGCTGTAATAATTTAATGCGATAATCTGCTGGAATAGCTATTTTTTGCCATATATAGTATCACTCAATCAGTCAGAAAATGTAGAAAGACATCTGGTAAGACATTGTGAGTGAAGTGGATGGAATATGTATGTCAGCTGTGTGGGATTTGGAAAAGAGTGAAATACATCTGTGTATAATATTTTTAAAATATCTTCTTTCCATTTCAGAAAACGTTTATAGCACACAAATGCAAATTTCATATTGTTCCTACTCCTGTCAAAATTACTCTTATAGGAAAAGGTAGATCCATAAAAGAAAAGAAATGTATTTCACAGTGTGTGCGCAGCAGTTTCCTTTCAAGAGATGAGAATGTATGTACATTTGTAGTAAAAAAACCATGCACACGTTTTCCTTTCTTTTTGCTCAACCGTATAACGTTACTATCCGTGTTCCCATTGTTCGATTTTCCCATCATCATCGACTTGTAAGAAAGCTCAGTAGAGTAGATATTAAGAGAAAAAGGAAAACCTTACTAGCGTACCACTGTAAATATACAATTTTCTCTATTCTTCATTCACGAACGAATTTGTAATATGCATGACTAAACTCTGTGAAAATGTGTTAGAGCAGATGACTCCCTTGGCAGAAAAAGTGTAGGGAAAGGTGGGAGAGTAACATGTATAAAAATAGAAAAAAGTGCAAAGTAGAATAGTACACAATATATAAAGTGTACTCATCATTATAGTAGTTCCTTTTTGTACAGATAAAGCAATATATAATGTGGGTTCGGGTTGCTGCTTAGTATTTATTTATGTTTTTCATATATTCTCGATACGCATAATGATACACACATTCCATATCCACCGATAGAAATCACGAAAATGAATGTATGAAAAAATGTGAAAAAGTGCAGAAGGCATCATCTTCACATTATTATTATTTACATTAAGGTATATTTTATCGACCGGAACTGGCAAGCGAATGGAAGATCTCTTGAATAATGATCAAGAAAAGAAAGTGAAGCTTCTAAACTGCATTACACAATTTGGTAGGTAGATATAGTGGGTTTTAGAAGAAATATAAGAAACAAGAACCGTGAGATAAAGCAAGCATATTTTTTATGTACAAGTCGAGCCCATGACTATTCCAGTATTTCTTTAAATTCATTCCATTCCCATCGTTCCAAGAAATGAACTCAGTAGGCCAAGAAGAATGAACATGAGATGATAAAAGATAGTTTGTGCAATTTGACTTTCAGATTTTTTTTGCAAAACTGCCAGTATTAGTAGGCCCGGATGAGGGACTAGCTAGACTAGGAGACGTGCAAGTGAAGTGTTCATTTATTCATTTTATGTGGAATATTTTTGTGCTCTCTGTATCTCTGTCTGTGTGCAAATTCTGCATTTTATGTGGGGTATGCATACATTTAACATGCTTGAGTACTACACTACATATATAGCAATAACTTGATAAAATATACATACTAGAAGTCAACACTCAGAAAGAAAGTAATACTTTTTCTGGAATAGGGGAACAGTCTGTAGGTCACACAGAGAAAAGTAACTAGGGAGAGAATGAGATAAATTGGAGAAACCCATGTGAAAAAGAGGACCAGCAGAAGTGTGTAGATTTTTCTTCAATGCCTTTTCTTTTCCAACTTAGGATTACGCAACGCTACACTGTTTTTATGAAAGTAAATGCACATACTGTGAAGACTACAATGTGTGAACATGTTAATACCTACATCTTCCTTTCTTTCTAATATTATGTAAGAAGGACAAGTCAACTAGCTTTATATGTGATGCAATGATATGATAACAGAAATCTGTGTTTTTGGTGTGGTGTACAGTTTACTAGTATGTAATACTCATGCATGGCCAACTAATAACAATAAATCCATATGAATGTTGATGCTAGCTCAAGTGACGTGTCCTGTATATTCATGTCCAAGTAGGTACTTCAATCGGAATTTCATACTTTTACGACTTTTAGCTTAGCAGAGAGAAAGTAGCGACTTTGTTCTGGTTCTGGCATAAGAGATTGTAAGTCTATATAGCAATTTTCATGCAAACAAAATCCTAACATACATTCATACAAAAATAGATTCATACTTGTCGACCACCAACTTACCAAATTCACGTTGCATCATATTATATTGCTCTAGCTGTTGGATCAAATATCTGTGAAGCAAATAGTATGAAATGAAGGAAAGATGATAGCCTGGGACTACTGTTGGTAAGGAAAGTGAAGTAAATCTATAAGGAAGGGAGAAAGTTCTATATAAGGTTGTGTGAGTTTGAGATAAAGGCATAACCACGACGTGCGGTATTGTGTTGGCACTCTTGTAGAGGAAGAAAATGTAGTGGTAGGAGAAGTGTTTGAGGAAATAGATTAGAGAAGAGGTGTGTATTACAATAGTATTGTTGTATCAAGGCAAAGGAGAGTGAAAGAGAGAGAAAGGAGAGAAAAAAGGCAGAAATAGCTTGGTTGGATATTCTAGAGAGTAATATGAATTGAAGGTTACTTTTATCGTTTGGGTTTTTGCTCCTCGAGTGGGTGGAAAAGGAGAAGTGGACGATTTTTTTCTATTGGTGAAGTGAACGTTGCTAAACTACAAAGGAATGGCATCACGAAAAATGTGTATTGCAACGGTACACAATAGTATATGAATGTACGGTAAATAGAGAAAAAAAGCCCATGTTCAGTGTGAGTGACGGAAAAGAATACAATTGTGGAAAGATGCTGAATGGTATGAGTAGAAGTATAAAAAAGGAAGCAACGTACATAACACAAAAGAATGCGGACAAGTGATGTTGTGTGTGTATATCGTGGTAATATATGATAAGATGTGAACTGCATATGAATTGCGATCTAGTTAATCGTCGTTGCTTTGGAATGGTCACAAGAAATATAAATTCTAGTCGTCTGACCCGATTCTGCTATCGAGGAAAGGCTGGCTGACACGTTTTTCGTTTATGTAGTGAGCTCTTATTTATGGACTTTAACAAACAAAAAAAATCTTGTATCATGTTGCTTTCAAGTTAAATTGAAAGTGAAAATGTGAAAGGTATGTAGCTTAGTATATAAAAGTTATGCTTAGAGATTTCATGCTATAAAAGGTTCGACTTCTGATAAGATGTACACATTCCGTTATAAAATAAAACGGTTTTTGTATGGAAACTGACATCTCATTGGAGTGGTTCAAAGAACCAAATTGTTCACTAAAATGCTTTGTTAATTTGAGTTTGGGATGGGACGATGATTTAATTGTTGTGTTAAATTGTAATTTGTAGAAAAAATTCCTCTAATATTTGGCTGATGTTAAGAATAAGAAGGGAACTGGCTAAAGACAATCGCTTGCGTGAACTTGTTTACAATTCTTAATCTCACTTTTGCTCCCGAAGCTAATTGAATAGAGTGGTAAAAATAATACAGCAGCAAACAATTTTGAATATAAATCTTAAGATTACAGGACAGTTACAGTTTAGAAAATAAACTTTTGAACTTAAACTTTACTTTGAAATATTTTCTGAGAACATGTCGTTTACTTTAAAGCAATCTCGAACAAAATCTGCTTTTATATTAATGGAGCAAATTGCTGATTAAACAGTTGTAAGTTCTATGGCACAGTCGACTACAATAAGCGAACACGGAATCAATTATGCATGCTATATCTTGTAATTTGTCTTTATATATTACTATAATTTAAGATTGTATGGGCCTGGAGCGTTTTTCAATTTTGCAGCATAGATACTGATTACATCCTAAGTTCTGGCTACTGAACTGCTCATATCTACAACGGTATTTTGTTTGGTATATCTTTGAAGAAAACAAGTTGAAATACATACAAAAACGAAATAATAAGAGATATTTCGTGCAGACAATAAACCATCCATGGATTCCTATAATTCTGGACTCTTCATAAGTAATACTTTAAAGTATAGAAACGGAGGAGCAAGTGGAAGCCAAAAAGCAGAAGTTAGTCATGGAAGAGAGTGTAGTTTCATGTTTTCCACCATACAGTTTTTTTTACTTCTCCGTCATTTATTTTCCTTAGATATCTTGACAATGCTCATAACTTTACAAAAGCAAAATTTTCACATGGGTATGTATAATTTTAATGTATTTTAGTCCAAAGGAAAAAGCCAACTCAGACTCCAGTGAACTATATATTTTCATACTGCTGTTGTTGTTAATATTAATTATATGTCAAAAGTTTTCCTGCATATTAAACCTTTGAATTTTGCATATTGCAAGGAAAATAACAGTTATTTTTGCTAGATGCCTTATTCCACTCTATATTCACAGTTTTTGTCATCAGGGAACGAAAGGGACTGTGGTCCCTAGAAACTTTTCTAGTTGTGAGAAACTGTAACTGAACTGTTGTACTGTGAATTTTACTGATGTCTGTTGACTACAAATTGACACACTTGCTATACTGCTTGCAATTGTTGTTATTTCTCTACAAACTGTCGTATTACTTAGGTATTCGAACTAGCCATTCGACTGAAGGATTAAATTCAGGTCAAGGTGAAACTCTAGCTGATTCCCTTTCCTATGGGGCAATTTTCCGGGGAAAAATATTCTCATTAGTAGCAAAGTAGCCAAACGCTAACAAACTTCTTCCGCTAAGTACTCCAGCTTAACTGATATGATTGTAGGAAATAAAGTATGACAAAACAGTTTAGCTACTCAGCAGTTTTGCTTTTGTCTTCTTGCTAAACGAAGCATTAAAGTGTCTGTATGAACTTATTTATAACAGTATAGTTCGCTCAAGACTAATCTCAATGCGACGAACACAACTAGTACAATCATGATGATGACAGGAGTTAATGCAAGCCTTAGACTCTTGTGACATATTCATTTACTGCTTTTACTCTACTGTTGTCTTAAATTATGGTCATTATCAGCAAATTGTTTCCATTTTCTTAATGTTCCAGGACTCAAGGAAAATTCACCTACTACCTTCATCCACTATCCACTCTCTGTAAATACCTATTATTACCTAAATGATGACATTCATGAGTAAAATAATTTTTGCTGCTTGATGTTATTACACTCTCCACCCGTTCACCCAGTGAAAGCAAAGTCTACAAAATTGAAGTTTATATCTTTATCACTGTTATTTTCACTGTTATGCATCTAATATATTATGACTTGTTTGCATTAACGTTATCATTATAAAAATCGGATAGCAGAAAAACTGTTTCCAGCTCCACTTCATTTTTAATGACATGTCTCAAATTGTTACATTGTCTAGAACCCTCAAAAAATTGCTTACGTGTACTGGAATGAAATGGAGTACATATAGTATTCCAATTTGACTTGGAATTTTGTAGGCTCTGATCGACAGCTCATACTCCATTTTTGTCAGGAAGAGAATACGAAATGGCATGAACGTACATTTTTCATTCGTTTGAGGTCATGCTTTATAAATTCTGTGTAATTGAACTCTCCATCTTTCATATGACTCCTCCACTAGCTCCGTTGGGATTAGTCACTTTTCTTCGTTAGTCACTGAAAACAATGGTTGTGTGTTGGTTGCTACAATCTTGAAGAAAATGCATCGCTTAAAACCTGCTCTTGAGCACAATTGAATCGACTCTATATTATGCACCATATTATCGTCTATCGCAAATATGTCGTGGTTTCGACGAGAATAACTTAATTGACTCCATAGCGTAGTATTAAATATTTTTGCGGGGTTGAGTTTATTTCAAGTTGAAACGATATTTGTGCTTAAATATAGGAAACTCATTTAACTTTCAACAGAACCTGTCAGCCACTTTTTCATTGTCGTCTATATAGTTATTCCATTAATGCAAATAAAGTTAAAGTTGATCTAACGTATGCTAAGCAGAATAATCCAATAATAAGCTTTATTCATACAAGAATGACTTACAGTAGGGGAAACGGTGAAACCCATGCATGTGGTGGTCTATATTTTAAGTTTGAAAACGATGTATGAAATCGATACATTTATTTAAAACTAATATTATAAACGTTGAGGACTGTTTATATGTATCGCATCATTGTAAAATGTTTTCCTGATTGTCATCTAATGAAAAGCGATAAAATGAATTTGCTCTTTAGGCTTATTTTTTTCGGTTAAAAGGATTAAATAAGAATATATTTTTGCACACAATAGCAAATGTTTCATATGTAGTGGCGGAGCAAGCAAAATACGTTTGTCCTTTCTAAAATTTAGTCTCATTATCAAAGATTTGATAACTATTCAGGATTTTAGATTTTTTAAATAGTGACCAAGCAGTTTTTATTTATGGCCCATAGATTATAAAATAGGAGAGAGAAAGAGGATTAATACAATTATACTCGACCAAGAAAATATTTGTCAAATTTTGCTGCAAACATTTATTGTGATCAGCAAGTGTTTAAGAAAAGACCAAGAACAAAAGAAAATCTTGTTTTAAAATAATTCCTAGTTAATAAACCTGACAACAGGATATAGAAAACTTGCGACTAATCAGATTTTGCTCAGTTTGAATGCCGTTTCAAGTTTGTTAAAAGAAAAATTTGAACTTTGAACCCCTTTGGCGCTCAAATGGGTCAAATTTGTTTTTGAAAATTTGTAGAATAATAAATTATAAGTAGATGAGTTTATCCATGTAATAAACATTACCTGTTTTAATTTAAAATTTTGAAAAAAATTGACCCAGGTCAAGTTGGGTCAAACTTTTTGACCTCAAAAAATTTGCATAATAACTGTCTTTTCTAGTAACATATTCCTGCCAAGTTTCATTGAAATCCATTAAATCGTTTAGGCAGGAGACCATGTTAAACTTAAGACCTTTGAAGCTCTCTAGAGACAAAAGTGTTGGATCAGGTCAACTGAAACTTTGTGCAATCATGTTTCTATACATGAGCTACCTATCCTGCAAATTTGAGCTCTTGTTGTCTCGTTAATTTTTTTTGACCTTTGACCTAACTTTGACATGGGTCAACTGATTTGGCTGACCAACGAACTCATCCAAGCGACGACCATTGTATATCGATTGGTGAAAACAGATTTTGAAAATCTTGATTCGTTTTTGAGTTATCGTGCGGACGGACAGACAGACGGACAGACCAATCTGAATACTTGCTAAGTTGCAAGTAATAAGTTATCAGAACTTTGTGCTGAGCTGTTGAAGAAAGTATACATATACATATTGGGATTTCTCAGTCAATTAATAGTTTAGCTGTGGTAAGGAAAATGAAGAGAAAGTTTTTTAGAGTTACTTTATCCAGTTCTTGTCATATGTCTCCGTGTTTCTCGTAAAAATGATTAATTTCACGTTGTATAAAAATGAGCTGATGACATAATTTTACGGTCTTTTGAAAACACCAACGACAGCTAAGTAAAAGCCGTAAGAACTGAAAAATTATACTTTGTTATACTTTTTTCCTAAAAACATTTGCGACCGCAAGGTTTTCAACTCGGAGGTGAATTAAAACTTGCAAATAATCTGTAAAAATGCATAAAAGCGTGACATGATGATACAATATGTCCAGAGCATGAATTGGTTTTAATCGCTGTAAAGAAAATGAAGGTTCACTTTTAACTTCTTGAATCTCGATGCCTGTACAGTGCCACAATCCAAATGCATGCCATTTAAAAAAGTTTTTCATCTTTCAGCACTTTTTGTTCCTAAAATTAGTTGAAACTTTTTTGTAAAGAAAAACAAGATTTTCATTTGAAAACTTTTCCGAGTGTATTCAACCTTTTATAAGTTTCATGTAATTAAAAAATATACTTATAATTTTGGACCAGGAGTAAATTACGAAACTTATTTCCCAGGTTCACAGTGATTTTATAGAGTTAATAGATATTTTCCTGAATAGTTTTCATTTGAAGTTTAAACTCCAAAACGTTTTGTAGTTGAAACATAATGAAATTTTCACGACAATTTAATGCGAATTTTGACGAAAAGATTTATCATTTACAAATGCAAACGAACAAGTTTTATGAAAACACAGAATTAACTTATTACTGATATCCGACAAATGCAGTACAAGCAACGTGACTACTAGTAAAAATGCAATTCCTTTTTTTCAAATTGTACATGCATTTTTGCACCAATAACTTACTAATTTCACTACTACGCATCAATAACTTTGCAGAATAATATTTCTTCCATTATACTTCCATTTTCAAACAAATCTCTCTAGAAATTAACAGAAACAAGTTTATTCGACTATGATCAGCATCCATTTTTACTTTACTTCCACTTGTTTCCACATCATTGTTACTGATTTTGTAAGTGCAAATCGAAACACGAACGCATTGCAGTGTTGGCTACATACATACATAAGTACATATTCCTCTACAGAATTATTATACACACAAAAGGCGGCTTGACATCATAGCAATTATAGAAGTTACTCAACATCGACATTCCTGTTGCTGTTTAGTATTTCCTCCGTCTCCACTTCATTCTACTTAAGCCGCCTCCTCGCTAACATAAGAGACTCCGTGTCGACGTCTGGTTTGACCTATCTACCAGACGAAAATGTCACGTTGTCCACATACTCATTTGCCGAAAAAGAACTTTACCATCATCACTACTTTCACTACCACCACCACTGCACTGCTCGTTGAGTGCTTCCATCACACAATCATCATCCATATATCTACCACACGCAAACCTACTAATAAAGCCATGCTCATGAAATGTTCCTTCGTTTTTATAGTTCCTCACAATTTCAAGTTTGAGAGCAACCATAATATTTTTTGATCATACTTCAAGGCTTTTACTTTAGTTACTTAAGTTGACAAATGTATAACTTGCTCCTAAAAGTTTTTCTTTCCACCATGAAAGCAGCAGGACATCTAGTTCTGTATAAAGTACCCGCAGACATCTACATTAATGTGCGTGTGTAGTTTGCAGTGTGCACTTCTATACTAAAGGAAAGTGCTATAACACGATGATGAATTTCTCAATTTATGTTGATGATACATGTCATTCAAGTAAAGGTGACATTTTCCTTGATGTGACTTTTACAAATATAAATTTTACCAAGTCTTAAAATGTTTTCCCCATACTTTCTCCGGCAACAGATTTGATGTACATTAGATGCATGTACTTATCTCAATAAACTAAAAAAATAAGCGCGTCGGGGAGGGAATTGAATGGCTTCTAATAGTTGCTGGTGAAAGACACCCACTCACAGCGAGTTCTTCACTGTGACCAATGAAAATGAAGACTTAACAGAAAATCATAATTCATTACGAAAAAGGTCCTGTGGTTTTTTAGTAATATTATCTACCTTGCAATCTAAGTTCGTACTACTATTTTCCAAAAAAATCAAAGCTTCTCTTCACCATCATTTCACCTCCCAGCTCAGCAACCCACGCTTCTGGCCTGATTTTCTCGTGGTTTTTGATGACAATAATATTCCACACAGCAAGAGGTCAATGATGATTTTAGTGATCATCCTCGCACCACTGCTATCGCCACCACCACATCGCGTCATTTTTTGTCATTTTTTTCTATATCGTGTGATAATCTGATTTTTCTCTTTAATGAGAAAAGTTCACAAGGGGCTAAAGTCAAAAACCGCGAAAGTGTAATTATAAAATTTATTACGCCTACAAAAGTTTTCGCGTGGGAGAAACGGTAACGGTACAAGGCATTGTGTACACGAGCAATCAACCGTGTATTGGTTAATTACACACGCACCAACGGGTCGGTTGGAAATCCCGCTGGGAATGTGATTTGTTTCAGTGGGAGCACAATGCTTGCATGATGGGTTATGCATGTAGGTTAAGTGCTTAGACATGCTTACTTTTTAAGCAGGAACCTTAATTAATGAAATACTAGGTTATATATCATTATTTCAGTAATACTCAACTGAGTTACTAGCAATAATGGTCGACGAGGTCTTCTTTGCACTTTGGAATGGAATGACGTTATAGACGAGAAAGTACTATTATGCATATCTCTCTCAATTTTTATTCCCAGTGTGTAAAATGTCAATGTACTAAGCCTCCGCTTTTGTTACAAAAGTACGACGGAGAAGAGCAACCTCATAGGCAATATAGCAATTTTTTGCAAGATGATTAATGTCGGGAGCTGTCAGTCGAAAAATTCGTAAGGATTCTTTTCCAGTACACGCCTGATT
>JAQIWN010003976.1:0-12009 GCA_034699025.1 Entomobrya cf. arborea Gr-Col-00668
ACTCATCTCAAAGTTTGCTCAAGCATAATTCTTTTGGATATTGATTATTAAAACGGGCGTTGATTGTGAATGGCGTGATGTTTGAGGTTAAAACACCTCCAGAACTTAAATTGAATTTTTGTTTTAACATTTTTAAATTACTTTGACATCACATAATCGATTTACATTTTCTCAGATTAAATATTTAATCTTTTTTGTATTTAAACGTATGACATGACAAGTGTTCACATGCTCACTTGTCATACTATGTACGCACGTCGATTGACGTCAAATAAAATTTGTAAAATGCAAATAAACTTCGTGGAATCTGTACATAGTCACCAATATATCTTGATATTTCGGAGCAGCAAAACCAGTGGCGATTTTGCTGCCGAAATTGGTGAAAGCCAGTAAAGATTATCCCGCTGTACCTCTACCTCTGTGAAAGGGAGACAGACTCAAAGCGTTATTGTCCATCTTTTCTGAGTTCCAAATAAATAAATAAACTTATATTTTACTTTACGCTGTGTATTTATTTCTCATACGTCATATTCATAGCTATCCTAAAGAATGCGCAATCCGAGCTCTGTGCTCCTTTTTACTTTTCATATAATATATAAAAGATGTAATGAACAAACTACGTACTTAGTAAATGATCCCTTTTTCCTTTGTACCACCTTATAATACATTTAAAATTTTCTAGATTTATATCCCAGCTAAACGCTTTTCCTGCCAACTACCAATAACTTTTTTGTCTCTTGGATTTTCTGTATAAATTCTGAAGTCTGCATTTAAATACCCAATTTTTAGCCAAGTATTTGAAAGCGTATTTCGAAACAATGGACCAGATATTTTTTTAAAGGCAATATGTTTCTCACTAAGTGATTTATGTTTAAAGTTTTTGTAAACCTGCTCATATTTAATATATTCACGACTTACAAAATTCTACTTGTCGCCTACAAACTTAAGTTTGGAAACTCAAATCAGCTTAAAATTGAGTTAAAACACATACGTGCAGTTACAACCTTTATGTTCATAGCCATATGTATTCAGCTTTTGATGTACCAAGATAAATTTCAAAGTGTTGAGTTAAATGAAGGCATACTTTACGATACACAAATTTATGGACACAATATTACATTGTTTGTGTACCATGAGAGAAGTGAAAAGGGTATGGAACTGTTTAATTTACTTCTTCAAATAGAGCCTCCACTGTTGGAGTATGGCATTTACTATTAATTATTTAATAATTTTTATCAAATCTTTATAAAAAAAATCTTATTTGCAATTTCCATTGCAACTCATCTTCTATTTGTATATACACCTCCGAAAATCTTGGTATGGGTTTTAAAAGCCTTTTATCTTTTCGCCATAACTGTTCCATTGCTTGCACTGTGTTAGGACATTTGTATATGGATTACAATATTTATTTATTTGCCCCTGGGTTTTTAAATTTAAATCAATTTTTTGTTAAACAATTGAGTTGGCATAAGTTGAAAAATTTTAATGCTAAGCAATAGCCAAGTATTTTTTACCAAAAGCTAAAGCCAAAAAAGCTGAATATTAATATGAGGAAAATGTATTTATTTTAGCTTTTTAATGGGATCACATTTATGATAAAAGTAGAAAAAGATGACTGGGTTTCAATATTTAAATGGTTAAAAAGTTGTTTAATCTTTAAACTTTAAGTCTTTGGAAAAATAAGGTATTTTTAAAGTAAGATTATCAAACTCACAAAAATAATTGTAAAAAAATATTCATTACTGACTTAATGATGAATTTTAACAGAAATGTGTCCACTTGAAAGTATTGGTTAACGCAATATGTTTGTACGTAACTAAGGAAACAGATATCTTATCATATTTTTTTGTAAAATTGTTTTTTATTTTTCTTAAACCCACAAAATTGCTGATTGTAAGTAGTTTTTTTTCGATAAAAGAAATCAAAACTTGTTTTTCTAAGAACCTTTACGAAGTGTCCTTTCAAAACACAGCTTTTTAGACTCTCGTTTACCAAATTCTATTTAAGTGGAAGTAACGCCAGTTGGCAAATAATCTTTCACAAATTTAAACGCTAACAAATACCAAATCTAGTTAGTTAATTATTTGGGCTTCGGAATTGCAGTCATGAATAAAAAGCTAAATAAAAAACTCCTTTTTAGCCAATTGGTCTCTACTCATCATTTCTAGAAAGTTTGCTGTGAAAAGTTTTTTTCGTAAAACCGTCAGTAATCTTTTCACGCATTTCTGCAAAGTAAAACTTTATATATAATTACTTGTGAATTATGATATCATTGTAAACGAGTTCTCTCCCGTTAAATCAAAAGATTGTTTGTGTCGTGTTGTAGTTGTAAAGTGTTTGGATTTCGTTCCTAGGAATTGCTATTGAATTAAAGTTTAGGGTTAAAAATATTTGCTGAATTAAGCACAAAAAATAAGTTTTGAAATAACTGGTAAAACCCGAGTTTGGAAAGCACTAAAAAAACTATTTTTTTGTGTTTGAATTTGAGTTCATTAAAAATTAATTACAGTTACACTTTAAATAGGGAAAACTAATATTCTCTTGTTGGATTGACTTTAAAAAAAAATCAAATTTGTATTTTATCTTATCATAATCATGGTGTTTCCAAAAAATATTTTTAGGTTTAATATTTTCAGTTTAATTAAAACTAACTATAGTAACATTAAAATGAAGTGCCAGCGTTCAAAAATTAAGCCCATAACAAATCAACATAAGATTGCAAAACAAAAGACTAAATATGCTCGTTACTCTAATTTAACGGTGTGGGAATATTGGACCCTTAAACTCATACATTTGGGAGGTATCTTAAATGTCTTTCCGATTTGGTATGACAAGCGCCTTCATAAAATTCTTTGCAAGTCAACCAGTAGCATACTTGGATGGAACATTGGAATACTTGGTTTATTCATCGAAATTTTATACCTTCTTCATGCATCCAAGAATGTTTCAATTGACGAACCCAATAGATTAATAGCATTTTGCATTCGTCTAGTTTCAAGATTTTTTGCGGTCATATTGTCGTTGCTACTGTCTACTCATCTAACGGATGTGACCGAGTTTTTGAATTTGCTGCTTAAACTGCATCAAAATATTTCAGGTAATAACAAAACGACTAATTTTTATTATTATAAAAAATAAACTTAATTTAATCTAACTTGGTAATTTTAAATTTATTTTTGGTAAACGAATAGACTTAAAGCCAAAATATTCGAAATACTTTGACATTTTGGACCCTAACCACACGGACAGAAAACTTGCTAAGTATTCCCGAATCGTCATTGGATTAATATTTGTGCATCCAGTTTTCCTTTTGTTGGAACATTTGCGAAATCGTCACGACATACGTTACTGGGCAGCATATTTCGTACCCAACCGTTTCTACGACAATATCGTATTCATTTTAGCATACTCAACCATAGAAGTATATGTTGGCTACCTGTGTCTAATGGCATTTGCTTTCGGAACGTGGCCACTTTATAGCTATATGATGATGACAAACCATAAGCTTTGTATTATTCAAACGGTCACGACGAAAGAGTACCAACTGGAACTAATTCGCATATTCAAAGAAACGTTTTTGTTGAATACTTACGCCAATATTTATTTTTCAAAAGCAATTTTACCTGCAGCATGTTTCTTTAGTGGAGTGTACAGTGCGTTTCTACTAGCTTTATTTATCAAGAAAAATATTGAATTGCGCATTAATATTTTGTATTTTCTTTTAGTTGGAGTTGTTGTGTTTGTATCATTTGTTAAAGTGTTTTGTAACTATGGGGCTAAAATATGGAGTTTATCGAAAAACATACTTATTACATTAAGAGGATCCATAACAGGAAACAATTTTGTAACTAAACGAATTTTAAGATCGTGTTTAAACATGAAAGTTGAAGTTGGAATATTCTTTTATTTTGTTCCAGAATCATTTTTGGAGTTTCTCAATATTTTATTTGCACAGACAATAAATATATTACTACTCTTGTCGAACGTTTAAATCAAAGTAGGATTGTAGTCTACCTATCTAATAAGAATAATAATAGATTATATAAATAAACAGATAGAGACAGCAACATTCTTTTCAAGCTACAAAGTTAAAGCTCAATTTTTGTTTTATTAGTTTCATACAGCAGTGCATTGTAATGCTTTTACAATAGTTTTTTAATCAATTTATTTTGTCTTTTGAGATTTTCTGTTGGAAATAATATTTATCAGAAATAAAGTATTTATAGAAAAAATAAATTACTAGTTTATCGTTATATACTATATTCTTTTATAAAAGCGAGTCGCAGTATAATTTTTAGCAAATATTTTACTTTGGTTTTTTTGAATCAAAAAAATATTTTTGAGAAATGCCTAAAATATATTTAATATAACTTCGAAAATGTCATCCCAATTTTCTCGTTCTCTTTAATTCAGCACACAAAAAGTTCTGACAAGTAATATAGTTAAACTCCTAAAAGCCTGATTCCCAATTTTTGTTTGTTTTGAGAGATTTTTAGCTTTACGTAGATAAGTTGAGCTGATTCAATATTTTTTCAGGTCTCAGTCACCCTAAAAGTGCGAATGAAGTCGTCAAATTTTGGATTTCGAGATGTTTTCTGAGTTAATTGAAAATTCAATGTTTGTATACTTAATTATTTGAAACATAATCGATTTGTACTTGTTGCTGGAACACCTTATCATTTCTATGCCTAAATATCTATATTTGCTGTTAATTGACTCAAATAAACTGATACGCTACGCTTTTTCAAGGAATACGAAGTTCATTACGACTAGCTTGTTGCAGCAAATTGCTTTGTACCTCCGTTGGATTGTATTTATTGTGTCTATTATATTTGTAAAAGCTTTTGTCATGATGATGCTAAGTACGGATTTTATCAAAAAAACCTAGAGTTTTTTAAAGTATCGAAACGAACTTTTTTTGTTTTTGTTTTGTACAAGCACAACAGTTATTAAACCTTTCTCAACTATCAGCTTACAGAAAGCTCTCAACTGTGCTAACCGTTCTTCAAACATGATTGAGAGTACAACCATTTAAATATTATTTTTAAATATTTTATTGAAATCCAGTATAATAAATATATTACAGTTTTGTGTGCCTGTAAAAATTGGAAAGTTATTATTCAAGTACGTTTATCTCTTGTACTTTTTAATGAACAATCGATATCAGAAATATAAAATTTAAGTATTAGTTCTTTTTATTACTAAAACTATTGATTTTACAGGATTAAATGTTCTTGTACATTCCGCTGTTCCAAATTCTGAATTTCCATAATAATTAATTTATCTTGTTAAAAATGGTTTCAAATACTTTTCTGTACCAACATTCAAAAATTGACTTGACCAGATAAAAATTAATTACTTTGTAAGTAAAACTGTGTCAGATAATCTAAGCCCCAAATTATTAAATACATTTGCAACAAAGCCTTGATCTATATCTTGAATAGGTTTGCAAGGTATCCGCACCGGTTTTGTGGCTCGAGCACGTAGCATTCTTATTTTTCTAAACTTCTTCTGAGTCAAAAAATCTTCTTTCCTGCAATAGTCTCGTGTGAACTCATTTCTTAGATGGATCACTAGACGTTCCATTTCATTCCCCCAACTTGCTGCTTGATCCAATCCAATTTTAAACAAACTACTGACAACGACAGTAATCAAGCCCATATAAACAAAAACGTTTGATTGCTTGTAACAAGTAATTACTAGCCACCAAATAGGAACAAAAATAAAGAATAAGGAGGAAATTAAGAGTGAAATCGCGTTTTGGATTTGTTGAATATATGTCTTGAATAAAATTGTGAAAGCTTGATAGTAAAATAGTTTTTTCGAATTTGAAATGAGTCCATATTTCAAAATATTTTAAACTCTGTTAATACAACTTATCATGATGACTGCATACAAACCTAAATATCCCCAGATGCGATTGCATTCAATTGCGCCAATAACGGCTAGCACAAGGCGAACAGCAAATGATATAATTATTGAATTCATGGTTCGCTCATATGGAGAATCTAAATTATCTTCTAATATATAATAGAGAGGATCATATTGACCAACTATTAAAAACATAACAAAAATAAATGGATCAAACGTTACTGCTAGAGGTATTATGATTCCTAATTTATCAAAAACTGTTGGGATTCTGTTAATTGGAAGACGATATCCTAAAAAGATAACGAAAATGTTTCCAGAAATTTTAGTATAAAGTATATATGGTATATTTTTGAAACCTACTGTTCAAAGATTTGGCAGCCAATTCTAGACAAATGTTGCTGAGCTCTATAAATCCTTTGTTGAGCAAGAATCCATATATAAAAAAGTAGGCAATACCTAGTAATCCTGCTAAAAGAAAAAGTATGACGATTTCTTCCAAGCTGGCATTTGAAGTTTTAACAAAAACGAAGCGACCAATAACATAACCACTGGCTATAACATGAAATAGGATAAATGAAGATGTGAAAATTATGGTCAGTATAGTCATTTTTGAAAATCGTGTTCCAATATTTCCCTTTTCTGTATCCCAGAATACAGGGAATTTGGGCATATACCAAAGACCAATTTCACAAAGTCTTATTTGGAGTTTATGGATGTTTAAAAACATTTTGAAAATGGATGTTTGAAGTATGACGTTGTTGAAGTCAACTGGCTGAATGTTTGTTCAAATTTTGAGAACTTGAGAATAATAAGAAAATATCATTGGTATTTGAATTATGAAATCAGTTTTGAGCTCATTGAAAATTTAGTATTTGCGCAAATATTGATTGTTGAGTAAAAAATGAGGTAGCTTAGGTGAAGCGGAAGAAATATAATAATCTTATTATAATTTACCCTTTGAAAAACTAACAATATTTAGTTTTTTGAAGGAAGTACTGCTTAGCTTTAGAGCGTATTTAAAAGTTGATACTTAAATTTCTTATAAAAGAATGGTATTTTTAAGGCACGCCGGTTAAGTCTAACGAGGCAGCATATGACTGACTATGAAAGTTTTCTCATGTAATTTACCAACCTATGTAAATGTACTTCGTTTTTATGCCCAGTGAAAGATCCGGTGCTTTGTTTCCAATAATCATTAATGTAATAAAAAATTATTTAAACATTAATTTGAAAAATACACTTGTGTGTATGACAGTTTTTTAGAAATGTAGGCATAATTTTTTCGGTATTAATGCTTTGCTAAATTTTTGTCTATATTGTGATTACAATTATTAGCATAATTTATTAAGATCGATAAACGACTGCTAAATTTATTAAAGCACAGTTTTGTCGTTGTACGATTTCGGAGTATCGGCTTGCTAACATACTTATAAAATTTTGTCATTGTGTTCCTTTTATTTTTCTTGAAATTTTTTTAGGTAACTAATTTGTTGCCTTATAATATTTTATCCTTGCAATTTTCATGTGTCATATTTTATGGATGATCTTCAGGTAACTTGAAGGAGTTAATCACCACTTTAGGTTACATTAAAAAGAAAATTTTATTGACCTTTTTGCCAGTAAAATATGTCATATGATATCAGGAAACCACGGATGCTTCAGATAAGATTCTACATGAATACAAAATACAAAGTATTTTTGACTTTGTGGATTTAATTTGTCAGCAAGTATTTCCGTAACCGTGACATGAAAACTGAAAACAATAATATAACATGTATATCTTTACTAAGGTTAAAAACATTTTACAGTTTATGCTTAATAATAAGTAATTTTATTTTGCAAATATTGAAGTTTAAGAAATTTGAGCACCCATTTTGGGGAAACGTCGCCTTTGCTTCATCTCGTTTATGAGTCATTAATACACCATGGCTAAAAATATAATCCCATCGCAGGTTTTAAATATTGAAAAAGGAGCCTTAAATTAGCTGTTAAATTGTTTCTACTTAAAGTCTTCTTAAAAATATACATACTTAAAAACAGGCTACTAAACATCCCAAAGTAATTATATTTTTTATTAGTACTTATCAACCACTTATTGTTTTTTTTGGATGAATCTTGACACAAAAATGTTCAGTAGAAGACAGAAGTAGACAATTGTGTACATACGTACAGAATGGAACATATAAAATTATTATAACATGTACTGTCTTTTTTAATTAAGTTTAAAAAACAGATTTAAAAAACAATCATTCTGTTTTTTTTAGATAAAAAGGAAAATTAAACTTTGTTCTTTTATTATACATCATCAAAAACCTCTACATAACCCAATTTACCGTTAGTCGTTCTAATATCATATGAGTAGAAATAAAATAGACGACTTAATAAACAAAACTATGCCAAATTGAAAACCTAAGGTATACTCCCGTAATTAAATAAAGTTTCCACTCCATGCTGCGCAGTACGATTTTGCACAAACAATCAAATTATTATAATATTAAACAAGTTTTTAAAATTAAACATTTTAGTTTTAAATTAACTCTAATAGTATTCGAATTTGAATTACAAGTATTTTTTCCAGTTCTATTTTGGCACAAAAACAACTGAATTAATAGACGAAATAAAAAATAACCTGTAAAACAATCACAAAACAGTTTACAATTTTTTAAAAGTCGTTTTGATGAAATATATTTTAGACATAAAGTTCCTATAGTTGAATTATAAACCTTTTTTGCTAGATCGACTTTTTATACAATTTTCATTCCCAACCGTAGCAACGTATTTCATAGGCATACGTAATCATTAGAAATTGTTCGTTACAGATTTAAAATTATTTGCTATTAGATTGCACCAAAATAAATAATGTCTTCAACAAAAAAAATTCTACAAAATATTTTGACCCCACTCAAACGGAACTGTAACCAATTCAAAATGAAGTATATACGTACAAAAGTTCAACCCATAACAAATCAACTTAAAATTAACAAACGTCAGGCAAAATGTTCAAGCACTTGTGATTTAACGGTTTGGGAAAACTGGACTCTTAAACTTGTACATCTAAGTGAAATTTTAAATGTTTTTCCGGTTTTGTATGACAAGACCCTTAGCAAGATCTGCTGCAAGTCACCTATTAGCATACTCGGATGGTATTTCCAAATCATCTACTTGACCATCGACACCGTATACCTTATCTGTTCATCCAAAAATGTTACAATTGGTAAAATCGACCCAACCGTATTAATTGGTTTTTACATTCGTCTTGTTACAAGAATTGTTTGTGTGATTTTTTTGTTGCTGCTGTCCGTTTATCTAGGAAAATTGACCGAGTTTTTAAATTTTCTTCTTAAGTTTCGTCGAAATATTTCAGGTATAAGCAACACAAACTAATGATTATTCAAGAAATTAATAAAATTAATATAGTCTAAATCTTTTGTGTACAAATAGGTTTAAAAGCAAAATATTCAAAATACTTTCACATTTTGGACCCTCACTATACGGACCAACAACTAGCCAGGTTTTCCAAATTCATCATTAGTATCATATTTTTGCATCCGATTTCCCTGCTGTCCCAGTTTTTGCGAAACCGTTACGACATACGTTACCCTATAGCCGATGTTATACCCAACCGTTGGTACAACAATTTAGTAGTTGTAGTTGCATGCTCAATTGTAGAAATGTACGTTGGCTACTTGTGTCTAATGGCACTTGCCTTCGTAGTGTGGCCACTGTATAGCTACATCATGATGGCAAAACATAAGCTTTGTATTCTTCAAAGGGTTACGAGGAAAGATAACCCACTGGAACTAATTAGGATGTTCAAAGAATCCTTTGTGTTGAATACTTACGCAAACAATTATTTTTCAAAAGTAATTTTACCTGTATTATGCTTTCTTAGTGGAGTGTACAGTGCGTTTCTACTAGCTTTACTTATCAAGAAAAATATTGAATTGCACATTAATATTTTGTATTTCCTTTCAATTGGAGTTGTCATGGTTTTGTCATTTGTTAAGGTGTTTTGTAATGATGGTTCTAAGGTACGGATTTTATCGAAAAATGTCCTTATTTTACTGAAAGGCTCCAAACAAGAAAATCACTGTGTCACTAAACGAGTTTTAAGATCGTGTTCAAATTTGAAGGTTCGAGTTGGAATTTTCTTTCATTTTGTTCCAGAATCATTCTTGGAGTTTCTCAATAGTTTATTTGCGCAGACAATAAATATATTGCTACTTATGCCAAATGTTTAAAATTAAGTCAAGTGGGATAGTATTCCACCTATTTATATAGATAGAATAATGACAAGATTCATTTGTACATATGTATGTACAAAATCAAACACAAAAAATGCTATTCCCGACAACGTTTAAAATTATTTTTAATTCAATAGTATAATGCAAACTTGCATGCAGTTTAATGCTAGAACAATTGTGTTTTTGTAGCTTTAATTTTTTTAGCTTTAATTTTTTAGCTTTGTAAACATCGTTAATTTTTTAACAGAAATAAGCAACTTCGTAACTTCAAACAAAGTTTAGAATTATTAATTTCATGATGTGCCATACATTTATTATAATGAAAATCGAGTCACCTTTGATTTTGGTGTCGCATTGTTATATTTTGCCTCAATAATTGAATAATGTTTTTATTCCATTTTTCTACAGTTCATATAAAATTCAAACGTAATTAAAACAAAAACTTATTCTTAATTAAACTATAAAGAACATTAAAAACTATGTCAGTACACTATAAAAAGCTTTGATAATTTAAAATTGGAGTATAAAGCACTAAGCATAAAGTTTGACAAAACTCACTGTAATATCGTCCGTATTTACCCAAGCTTGACGTCATAAATTCTACATTATTCATTTTTACTCAAAAATATTTAATTTCAGTATAGAATAATAAAAGGGATAAGACAACATTTTTCCGTACGTTTGAATTACTTACGCTTCTAAATATAAAGTTCAAGGTACGATTATTGATATTACTTTATTTTAAAACTAATCAATATCAGAAAATCAATACCGTTTAGCCTAAACCTACTTTTATTCACTTATTATTTTTAAACTTTAAACGCAAACTCATTAAAGTTCATATTGCATAGTGAATGATGACTTGAGTTCATATAAATAGATGAATGATTAAATCGATATAGTTAACATGGTCAGTTATATAAAGTTACAATGATAGAAAAAATAAAAATATTGTAAACTTAATGGTCATACACCTTAAATATTTCCGTAAAAGGTGATCCCCTCCTCAATATAGGAGTTGGGTAATATTCCGTATAGTAATAGTAGAGTGAGTTATTTCCATCAACAGTTTCTTAACAATCAGATTTCAGTAGCAGCTCCCGCCATGTAATTAAATGAACTTAGGACGTACCGTATTCAAAAATCCATTATCGATTACCAGAAGTTCTGACGAACACGGTATTTTAAATCGTTACTGTGTAAGTAACACGGAGTCAGAAATTCTAAGACCCAAATTATTGAACAAATTTGCAACAAAGGCTTGATCAATGTCTAGAGCGTAATAATAGGGAACTCTGACTGGTCTAGTGGCTCGAGCCGTTAACATTATTATTTTTCTAATTTTCCGTCGTGTAACTGATTCTGTTGAGTAGTATTCCATTGTAAACTCATTCCTTAGTAAGGTTACAAGACGTCCCATTTCATTTCCCCAATCTGCCAATTGATCCATACCAATCTTAATAAAAATACTGAAAGCGACAATAATTATGCCTAAATACGCAAAAAAACTTGATTCACCGTAATACCTTATAATAAGCCACCACAAAGGAACCCAAATAAAAAATATAGATGTAATTAAAAGTGAAATCAAGTTTTCAATATGTTGAATATATGTAATAAAAAAAATTGTAAAAGCTTTATAGTAAAAAAGTTTTTGCAAGTTTGGAATTAATCCACGTCGCAAAATATTTTTAAGTCTATTAATAGAGCTTACGAAAAAAACCATATACAATCCTATATATCCCCACATTCTACAGCATTCGATACAACCAGCATAAAACAGCGCAAGACGAACAAGGAGAGATACAATCATTGATTTAATGGATCGCTCATATGGTGAATCTAGAATATCTTCACATATATAGTATAAAGCGTCGTACTGGGTAACCATTAA
>JAQIWN010003977.1:0-12005 GCA_034699025.1 Entomobrya cf. arborea Gr-Col-00668
GAACGAACGATGCACTGCAAAGTTATGAATTTAAGTGTATTCGTTCGAGTTATAAGCCTAGAGATGATGTTACAAGCATTTTTCTTTTAAGTATATAAAGTGTACAAATTTGCTAAAGAGTGACCAAAAGTCTGACAACCATAAAGATACTAGAGTCTTAAAATAGAATCTGAAAGTACAAATAACGAAAAAGATACAAATGTCATATGGAATAAATGAATTCGTACCCAGATGGACAAGGGTCGCAGAATTCTTAAAAAGGATAAGAAAAATGATTACATAGCTTATTGTATGAATTTATGAAGATAGTGAGCGAGGATAAAACGTTTTAAGTTAATGAATTAAATACGAAAAAAACTACGCAATGTTATAATAGCTCATCATCATAAATTTACTTTCGGCTGACTACTAGTGACTACTGAGCAACTATATGTAAGCTTTTCAAGAAGCATCCGAGCCAGATTACATAAAAAGACTTGAGTTGTGTTGCGCTGTATGTATGGTCGGTTTCCAGTCAGTCAGCCTTACTTATCAAAAACTTCATTTTTATGTAATGGGTAAATCCAAGAGTCTTCATCCAACATCTCTTGGTTTTTTATCCGTGTGCTACATAGGCTTCTTTCTAAACTACATATTTATTCCATCAAAAAAATACTGCGTTAGGTTTGATTAGAAATAAAAATGTTTGCTTGTAATATAGATGAATGTATATATGACACATTCAGAGACAAAACTAATAATAATACTTACATTTTGAGAGCGACGACAGTATTACATAGAAAATGAATAAAGGAGGAGAACAAAATGAATTACTGGTGGTGTTGGTTTGTGAGACAGCTTTCTTGGCATTGTCGTAAGAGCAAGAAAGACGGCTAACTTTGAGGTAATGTGATATGCACAAAATACATGCAATATTGTGTGCATCGTAGTACAGTGCACACACACATACAATATGTACATAAGAATGTAAGCCTTTTAGTACAGAACAATACAATAAGACTAAACTGGAGTCAAAGGATTTTGGTTGACATTATGTACTGTTCCTTTTTCGTCGGGCTTAAATAAAAGGGCTTAATATGCTTAAAGCTACGCAGCCAGGGATATGTCATCGAGAAAACATTATTTTGTAGTGGTTGTTTTGGGGCAAAATACTACATGGGTATTTCAAATAACCCTTTGGTTAATTAAAAGTAAATAGATTTTTGGAGACAAATATTTGATAAATTAAGATTATGAGGCACCTGACACTAGTAGTTGTAGTACAACGAAATGAATTAGTTTTAATTTTGTTGTTCTTCTTGTACTTAATTGTAATTTTCTCAAACTCACTTTACTCTGTTTTTAAAGTTCTGCTTCCATTAAATTACAGTCACATCAAAGCAAAAGGATCTTGTATTTTTAAAATAACCTGACTATCAATCAGCAGTCGTACACCTAAATGATTTACATTCCTAAATTCCCATATGTATAAATAAATGGTTTTAAAAAATATTTATTCAATTATAATTATGTGCATAATCTGATCTTTTACAAATGAACAAAATGTAGTTTAGTAAGAGTCCTCCTCTGGATGAACCATCATCTACAGCAATGAAACACTCATCTTGTGGTCTCTTACAACAAGATCTTATATGCAAGTCCACTTTTTGGTGAACAACTTTGCTTTTTATTCCAGGTACAATACAAACTCAATCTCAGTCCACTGGTAGAGCTTCCAGTGTTAACAAGCAAATTTTTTCTAGGCTTTTTGCTCCTCTGCTTTTCTACTTGCTGTGATTTTATCACAGAGGCTAGTAAAGAGCCAGAAATTCCTTGAAACAAAAGCAAACATCGCCAGCAAATACCTAAACTTAGCCAACAGAAATATAACAATAGTATTACATATATCAGCTTCAACCGCATGTATATATGTACATACATACATATATATGATATATATACTGCGTCTGTATAGGTAAACTATCAACACCAGAATAAGCTACCTAGCTTAGCTATATACACCGTACCTATACGGATAGAAATCTATCGTTGTTGCTGTTGTGTAAAAGGAGTAAAAAGTGTAAACATTTTGGTTTGCAGCAGTAGTCCTCAAATCGGATTACAAGAGAAAGGAACGAAAGAAGCAAGTGTATTTACCTATAAGCCTTTTCTCCAAGGAATCATTTCACCCCAAAATATACAATGTGCACAATGCACACATAGCTTACTTACACAGAATAAAATCAACATTTTCTGTTGTGTGTACAACAGTTTTTCTACTTCACTTGTTTGAAAACAAACAAAACTGACAAAACCTGTCCATCTCGTCCTCTCTGACAGTTCATTTCAGAAAATGTTTGAAAATTTTTTGATCAAAGAATATAAAAAACTGACAATTTTTTAAATAAGTGAACCAATAATCTTGTGTGTTTGAGTTATTCAAGTTCAAGAACTACTACTACTCTAATTCAAAAGTTTGCCCTTTCACTATACTATTATTGTAGAGCAATTAGCTGCAATAATAATTCAAGGCAAAAAATAAAGTTAACTGATAGTGATAAGATAAAAAGGAATATACAAACTATACATTGAACCGTGTGCTAGTAATTGTTATTGCTGTCAGACATTTATTCCTGTGCAAAAAGTGAATTAAAAAGGAGGAGAAGGAAGACCAAACTGTATAGCTACTAGACTTCTTTACATTTCGTTCAGTGTAATATTTAATGTTTGCTGTATATTAGGAAGGAAGGACACAATATATTTATTTTGCTCTACTCCTTCAAGCAAAATTATTAGATTTTTTTTATTGTCTGCTCATCTTATCCTCTGGGTAAAGCAACTCATGAGCATTCAGGGCACACCTGTACATTTTAATGCAAAAGTACAACAAGAGTACATATACCCAGTGCAAAAATCACAACTTCCTAATTTTTTTCTCCAACAAAAAACATCACCATTATCGTCATCAACGCAGAGTTTTTGACCACTCCACAGAATACCAAGCAATCATTCATAATATAATATCAGGCTTGTTTTGCTTTGCAAGAAAAGAAGAAGAAGAGTACGATGAAATGTTTTGACCATTACCTTATCGCAATTATAATTACAGTTTGAGAGTATACAGTGTTTTTTTTCTGTGGCACACAAAGAATAATAGTAAAAAGTGTAAACGCATGCAAAATATACAGTGTCTCTTGTGTGGGATTTAATTTGTATGTGTAGTTAGTTTGGTAGCAAGCTTCATGCATTTTAATTCATTTGGAAATTACATTTGTCAAAACTGTGTACAATTTATTGTATTGTACTGTGAGTGTAAAACACTGTTCATTTTTGACAATTGACTTTTGTGTGTATGATCATAACAATTTGTTATAATGACATTACGTCTGTCTGTTTAACTGATAGTTTGAGTGTTACAGTGAGAAAAACTATTCACACTTGAAAAAATAAACGTTTCACTCAACGTCTGGAAATCGTCGCTTTTTATTTGCTGTTGAAAAAGAGTAAGTTGAAGTATTTCAAGTGTTATGAAAGTGTAGCTATTATTAAGCCATCTGTACATGCATATGCGTTGTCATCTAAATGTCAACACAAAATCATTTTTGCACAAAGTGTGAATTGATTTCAGTTTTTCAATCCTGTATGAACGTGTTCAGTTTAGGGAATTAATGTACTTTAAAATCCTGTACAAACAGAAAACGCACGCCTACATCATATTACCTGGTTTGTCGATAGGTACACATAAAAATACGTAAATTTATCATTATTTTTCACTACTGACTAAACCAAAGTGCAGCTGCGGTTGTTGATTTTTTTTTCTGCAACTAAAAAAATCTTACATTGTTTTTAAGCCAACATTCTTTATGTTCGCTTCATGAATAAAAGAGGAATTTCCTTTGCAATTACACAAAAAAACACAAGAAGACATACCGGCTGCATCAACCGTGGTGGTATTATTGACGTAATCAAATGAATCTTCCAATCTTATCGTCAGCATCAACACTCACTCAAAGTTTTTGTCTTTTTTGTCTTAGAAAATAACATTTGCAAAAAAAATCGATGATCTGATGCCTCAAGAATTTTATTACTTGAATTAAAACTCAAATAATACTTTATTCTCCAATGTCTTTAATGAAATTATAATGACTTCTCAAGAAGCAAGAGAAGGATCATTTACCAATAGCAAATCTAGTATAATGATGGATATAAGTGACAATTGTGCCATGTGCAATAGTAGTCGAGTTAGTGGTTTGGAAAACGACAATACCAGTGAATCATTCACATCAACCATGATGTCACACCATTCTTCTTCCAACTTTAGCCCTTCCAGTTCCTCAGACAAATACAGTATGAGAAGTAACCGATTCTCTTCTTGGATTGGGTAAGTCAAACCATGACCATTTTAATTACCTCTAATTACAATAATTTATTAATTAAGTATAATTAAACTTCACATCTTAACTTATTTGTGGTAAACTGGTATTACTGTTTTAAAATATTATAGTACATCTTCATTACTAGATAGCAAACTTAATATTTTCACTTGTCTCTCTTTTATTCCCTTCTTCGTCGGATATTGCATCGATTTGATTTATGTCTCATACCTGACTTGACTCATTTTGAATATCAATATGCCGATCATGGCTCATTTTTTATTTGTAAGTAAATTCATACATTCTCTCAGTCCATCGTTTTTTTTTGTAAGAACACAAGAAATTGTGCATCGCGTGCATTTAGTTGATTTGGTGGTGTGTGTATGCATAATAAAAAAATATTTTGATGTTTCATCCCTCATTGATGATCATAATGATGAAGAGAAGGTAAAAAGGCAAGGCAGGAGAAACACGACAGACTACAGTTCATAGTACACTTGTAATAAGTCTTTCGCTCATTCAGTGTACAAGACGGAGAAGAAAAAAGGAGATTCATGATTCATTCATGCACTCACCGCATGCATCGATTTCTATTGCGCTGGTTTGTTCTTCAGCAGATGAAGAGTGGATTTGATTTTTCATCTTGCTCAACTTCTTTTTTTCCTTGTACATTTAAATATGATGATGATGACGAACTTACAAGCGACCAAACTCTGATCTGTCTACTTGTGTTCGCAGCAGCGGTAATACTGGTGTTTGTGGTGGTTGGGCCTTTCTTGTCGACTATTAATCATATTGGTTAAAGTTTTAATGGCTTTTTAATATTTTGGTATTCAATCAAAAACAACAAAATATTTCATTACACATATCGGATAACTGTTCTGATTGAAAAGGCGTCTGCCTCCTTCTAGCAATAACACTTGCATACATAACAAGTAACGAAAAGGTTCATTTACAAACTCACAATCAGAATAAGTTTGCTTTAATCATTTTCAAGTTTACTTGATCAACAAGATGTTAATATTCCTCAAGTACCTATCTATTTGCTCGAAAAAATAAATAAGATGTCATCTATACACATACAGGAGTTTGATATGTAGTGTGGTACAGTATAATACCAACTGTTAGTTAGTGGCAGCCGATTAATATCCTTCGAGAAATTTTAATTACAATTTAAATACGTAAATGCTGGGGAAGAAATTAGAGCACATTAAAACTTCTCATATGAATGTACAAACCTAACAAACTTTTGTAAATGGTCACAATAAATGACACCTACACAGACATGTGCCCAAAAAGAGGGTGTGAAAATGCCTGTAAAGCCTGACAGACTTTCTCCTAAAAATTATGTAACTATTAAATACTCTCATTAAAAGAAGGTGTTCTGGATCAGATCCAGGACGGATTGTATAACACACTTTCATAAATTATTTAGTCAGGAAGAAGGAGAGAAGGAATTTGTTACTGGTTTTATCCGCTGATCACTGCTGTTGAAAATTTAGCTGTTATTCAAATCAAAAACATTAAGTATGCATGATATCTTTGCTTTCTGATCGCTCTGGCCATTTTACATGAAAAACAAGCTTATGTAGTATGCATAGAGGCATCAGAAAAGTTTTCTAAAAAGATTACTTGGAATGAATGAGACCCGAAGGCGCCATGCCATAAGCAACTGGGACGCATAAATCAACTTGTTGTTTTATTCCAATCAAAGAGGAAGGGTTAGCTGAAGAAAAGATTCGAGCGAACTATTATATTCAGTTGGTATAAATGTGTAACAATCATGTACGCATATTCAGTAAGAAATGAAAAAAAAAAATTAGTGTTAGTGATCATAGTATGGTGGTTGTATTTATTTTGCCCAAAAGTTTCTAAATACAAAATTGCAAATCGAAGTGGGCTCATTTTTTTAAGTGCAACTTTTATTGCATGACGAAACAAGGACGACTGCCACTTTATCAATAGAATTTCATCGCATGCTTTTTTCTTCAATGTGGCAGTAAATTACTCTCTGCCTTATCCCTTAAAAGATCATCTTCAGTAAGTAAAAACAACATGCAAATATTATTCTTGTTTCATGACACTCATTAGTTTTTTTTAAACGCATCATTAATTCTTAAGAGCAAATGCTGGAAATCTACTTGTCTGCAAAACAGACACGATTACCACACGAGCATTTCATGAAACCAAGTTATTTTCCATGTTCTCCAAGCCATGATAATAACAGTTTTAGGATCATCGTTCAAATGACTACGTTTATGATAATGATTTACCTCACACATACAGATCACATTCCGGAATATGCACAGTAAAAATATGTAAAAATGAGAGTTTCTTCCACCATCGAATATCCATAAAACTTTCTATCGTTTACACCTTTCCTTTCTATTGAGCTGAGCTCACGAAAAGGCAGGAAACCAGCATATCATAATCACCAACGGACTGACAACCATCCTAACTTCTTCACCTTTCTCAAGATATTATCGTAATTATTGAAAGCCCATTAACAAGAATGGTTAAATGAGAAATTGGTTATCTAGGTTAGAGGAAGAAGTAGAAACTTTTACATTATATCCAATTTATCCTCTCCACATGTTGAAACACTTTACATGATAATCGCATCTCTAATTTTTTCACACTCAATTTTAAATGTTTTGGTTCTTTTTTTTCTGGGATACTGCATAACGTATCTATTTGGTTGTGAATTACGTGTTAAATACATTTAAATTTTAAACCTTGCATTTTTTTATTGCTTGCTTACGATTGCCACACTACGAAAGAGGATAGCCCAACATTTTAGTAGTGTCTATAAAAAGAGCTTGCACGCAACCATACCAAAACATTTTTTTTCTTCATGTAGCTGCTCAGCTATAAATAAATAATTGTATTGTTTTAATGTACATGTTTGATATATATACCTAGTTTAGTTATCACCAAAAGCCTTGCATTCATTTCACATCATACATTACTTAAAATAACAATATTTATATTGATTACTATCATTCCACTGTAACACCAACAGACCGGTTGGCAGAGTCTGAAGCAGATGCTCATTCATTTGTAAAGCGTCCGATGCGACGTTCCTGTAAGTCTGCTACATTCTCAGGAAAGTATGTAACTTTTAAAAAAATCTTCAAGACATTCATTCTTCAAATCTTTATCTTTTCTGTTGCTCTATTCATTCTAATTTTAGATATAAGGGAAATAACACGTGCTTCTTCTGTAGCTATTGCTTCTGCTGATAAAGTTAAATACAAGTTTTTTTATCTCTTCGGCCAAGCAAAAAAATGTATCACCGACTAAAATTAGAATTAGGTACGTATATTTTTACGTTTGGTATTCAGGTTGTGACGAGATATTTTTCTTAATTTAGCAGAACAGATTAGTATGCTGTTGCGCAATGATAGCAACACAGTTTCTCTTTTTGATGCATTCATTTTCAATTTAAATTCTTTCAACCTTGCTTCAACGTTAATTGCCGTCGTTAGCACAAGAAACATACTATCACTGATAGTTGATGATTTGATAATGCTCATTATTAGCTTCCCATTGTCTTGTCGTCTAGTTTGTAGACTAAATTGATCGAGAAAATGTTTTGTTCGTAAGAAAACTGTTTACAATTTTTTTTTTTGAAAAACCTCAGACGCCATCATATCATAATCCATATTATATAGTTACCATAATTAGTCAAAATAATGCATGTGCTTATTACATTATGTCATCACTCATCACAAATTGGTTAAAGGTTTTATGCGTGTACGGCAGGGTTGGATATTTTTTTGAATAAAATTTTTCTGCTGCCGTCAGGAAGGAGTCTAAAGACCCACGATATAGCAATTTTTAAATATTTCTTTAAGGCATCATCAATTTTATTTTTAAAAATCTACCCGTTCGTGTGTGAGAGTAATTATAAAGTGCTTTTATTTATTGTCATTTTTTGCAACAATGAGAATTGCCAATAGATAGAAACGCAATAAAGAATAAATTAAACAACAAAAACAGGGAGAAGGCGACATGATGGTGGTGAGTATTTTTTTAAAAGTAGGTACAATATTAGCCAATGATGCCTGGGATGATGATGCGCGTCCAATTTGGTTTACATTGTCTATTGTGAAAAGGCATGGCAGTGCTGCTGGCGCTCTGGCAGCAGCCAGCCGAATGGAATATGAAGAGGCACGCGTCGCCATCGCCAATCTTCATATTATAATCATGTAGTACTCATCAGGCAATTTGCATTTATAATTTATGATACATAAATACATAATGTGATGATGAGAGCTAAAAGGCTAGCAAAAGCAACTTACATATAAAAAGACGGCGACGGACGGCGAACCCTTTATGTCTCCATCCTCCCTCATCGACTTTGACTCTCATCTCATTGTTTTTTTTTACTCTTCTTGTCTTGTTCAATTTATAGTAAAGTTGCCACATGATACGATACTTACTACTACTACCACCATCTTCATAGTAGTAAATTGTAATCTCATCACCTTAAATCACCTTTACTACAACTACAGATCCTCGTGTAGTTGTTTTTTTTACAAGAAAAAAATATTACGCTCTCGGCCACGCACAAGTTACAACCTCAACTGTTGCGTGCATGCCATGCAAAATGCAAACAAACAAATAAGATATAATTATCTTTCATCGTAGATCGTCTCATCAAGTTTACAACAGATTGATCATGGATAGTATTAATAAAGTTATCTGAAATTTGAACTGAATCCGAAAAAATTAAATTAAGAACTCTTTTTTTCACCTGAGAGTATTTTAACTCGCAGAGACAGGTACCTCTTGTGAAAATTTGTACCCTGTTGTTCATTGCATTTACTTACTCATGTTTACCTCTTCTCGGCTCTTTGTTGAGTTGCAAAGAAGTAGCCATTTAATTGAAACGAGTCTTATAAAATGAGTTATAAAGTTGCTGACTTTGTCATGTCATCATGATGTCATTCCTAGTGTTCCCCTCTCTCAAAAAACTACTTTATGTGCATATATACCATTAAGCACCATCATTTTACATATACAGCTATCATCCGACAAAGGATTTTTAATGCTAACAAGATTAAGCAGCCCAACTCAGACTCAACTTGTGTGATAGTGATTAGGTTTCGGATTCGCAGCGGTAGAGAAATAACAGGGTTAGGTTGTTTATGTAATTGATGGAATAGGCACATATCCATTACCAACCACTACAATATTTTTTTCTGCTACTAAGTGTTATTGTTGATGTTGCAAAGTGTTACTGAGATTCATGACTGTGCATTTGCAATCTAGCAGTATCAATGGCATCATCATCAGCAGCAACACAGAAGCGGTCCATGGTGGTGGTCTTTTTTATCCAAACCTGGACTTCTTTTAATCGACCGACCCCACACACGCTCATCTTAACAACGCATCGTGTACTTTTCGGTGCAATAATATCAGTTGAACAAGAAACCTATAATAACCGTCAAGCATATATACAAAAATGAATTTTCGTTTTACACAAAAAAACTAAACCAAGTTGAATTATGAAGATTGTTATGATAATGGTGTAAGCGATTCGATATACATTCGTCTTTTTGTACCATTAGTCACCCACTACTACCACATATATGCATTATTTTGGCACTTGACTCCTTATGTAATTTACCATTACCAAAAGGGTTTTTTTTTCTTCTGTGCACAGAACGAAAACGAAGAGATGACTCATATGACTCACTATTTTGCAAGTTGATATGTTGATGTCATGAGTTGTGGTAGGTGTGAATGTACTGCTATGTACGTACGCATTATACATACATGTAAAACGTTTACTTACATAGTTTTGATGTGTGATTTGCTACTGAGGTACGCAATGATAACAAATGTGTAGTAATGTGGTAATTAAATGTGGATTGTTTTGGACTTGAAATGAAGTATAATGATTTTGTCAAGTTTTTCTTATTGAAAATGGGTTTTTATGACTTGAAATATTCCATATTATGTATGAACAAAATTTAGGTGACGAATACTAAGAATGTTACAAAATTAGGAAAAGCTTGTTTTAATTCTACTTCACTTAACGTGAACAAATTAAAATATTTATGTATTACGTTCACATAACATATTATAACATTCTTTATTTTTTGTTTGTTTTTAAACAGGAGAGAGCATTGGAAAAGGAAAGAAGAAGTAAGTGAAAGCATGGATATGACCAGCGAACCAAGCGTTATCAGCTCTCAAATCAGTACTAGAATAGGAAAAAGCAGAACAAATTCATCCAGCAGACTGTCAGCTTCATCATCCCGAAGAACGAGAAGACTTCCACATTTTCTCAGCCATTCATGGTCAACACTTATGCTGATAGTTCTTTTAACGTTTCCAATCGACTACAGCGAAGCATTGGGGAATGTTGTTGGTAAGTAATTGTATTTTTTTATTTTGCTTTCCTTTTTCTACTTCAGTGATAAAATATTTCGGCTTTCACTCTCTATTCCATTTTATAAAAACGAAGTAGATCATCTAAACATGGAAAAATGATAATGACTGTGTGTGATTGACGTATTTCCTTGAAAGGTTTTTTCTCAAATTTGTACATGATTGTAAAGATGATGATCAAGGCAGAAAAGTAATGTTTGTATGAATGAATGGAATCGCGGTATAAAGCTGCTGATACGATGATTAATGATAGGCTGTAAAGATTTGGATTATGTTCTGACATGAAAAAAATGGCAAAGAATGGCTTTAGGAATTTATAGGAATAAATCTTAAGACGTTTACTTTACTTTTTTGCAGGATTGGTTCATGGACATAATTTGAATGGTAGATAAATGAAATGGAAGGCTAACGAATGTTGTTTACTTTAATCTTTTGTTGTTGTACATTAATTTATGTAAAAATTATTTTTTTTACAATAAGTTGCTACATTGAGCTAGTATAGCAAAATCACTAGTAGACTGGATGAGTCATCATCACATCAGGGTATTAGCTATCGAAATGAATTATAAACGAAAATAGATCAGATGTCTAAGAAGATCTCGTCGACTTTGTTTTTAATTGACTTCATATTAGTTAATATTCCTTGAAAGTTTATTCATCAGATATGTACATGGGACGGGCTGGAGGATTTAAAAGATTCATCATTGTCAAAGTTCATTATAGTTAAATACATCAATTGAATATCGATAAAATAAAAAATGTGCACTCCAAATGAGTCTACATCCAATGGGGTTCTTGACTTACTTGGATACATCAATGCTTTATACTCACAGCATCAAGAAACCACCATTTACATCACATGTTTGTACAATGTACAAAATATCAAATCAATGTCACCCTTTTTAGTTCCACCTTCCTTCAACAAATATAATTGTTATTTTTATTCGATGGGCTGGCTAACGTCAATGTTATTGCAATAATCGCAAAAGAAGCCATATAAAACATACATAAAGCACAACATATTGAGATGGAAGGTGAATGTAAAATACTTACTGAATTTTTTACTACTTTTTCCTTCACCACTTGCTCGCCTTCGTTCCCAAAAGATTTATGAGGTCTGGCCTGGTCGTTACTTGTATTATCCCTATGCCTGCCTACCAAAGAGCAGTAAGCAGACTTGGTTTTCACAATGAATCAATCATCTTTTCTTTGGACAGCAGTAGGGACATCCTTTAAAACTCCATTGTAACA
>JAQIWN010003978.1:0-12003 GCA_034699025.1 Entomobrya cf. arborea Gr-Col-00668
ACCGTCATATTTTGTTAATTAGGTTAACGACTGCATGAACTGAAAGTTGGCTTGGGATCAAGTACGATAGCTTACGTCTGGCCATCAAGTGTATCTCATGCATGCAAAAGATGGTCAATGTCATTCATCGGTTTCCAGCAGCCATTCAAGTCCAGAATAGGAAAGTGTGAGTGGAATTTGCGGTTAATGCGTCGGGCAGGGCGACAAAAGAATTTTACAATTTTGGCATTTGTGCAAAGCATTTCACTGTAGATGTTTACACTTTGTATATTATTTTAATGAATAACATACTACGGAAGTTAAGTTCAATGTGTATTTACTCAAGGTACAAAGACAATGGACGCGTATTCCAAATGAGTACAGCATTGCAATTCTTTGTTTTATTGCTAAATGACCAAAGGAATTCAGTAAGACCAGCGTTCAATGACTGACACGTTTGAGACAGAGATTAGGGACCAAAAGCTCTAATGGCTGACCTGTTGTATCATTCAAGTTTTGGTTTTAACATGACAACAAACATCTCCTGTGTACCAATCTTGTATAAGATAATACTTTAATGATATTTTGTGCCCTGATGGTGACTTACAGTTGAAATCGAAACGTTGACATAACTAAGATTACTCATTTTCAAACCATGTCCTGTAACATCTTTTAAACTCAAGTAAAATATATTTTTGATAAGCTTTAATTGGTACTTATGAATGGATGGATTTATGAATGGATGTTGTAGTACTGGAAGATCAGTCTCTAAAGATTATAAGAAATCTGATGAAAGAAATCGAGTTAACTTTACTTTTGAAGCTTTTGGGCTCAAGCAAAATGTAGCTAGCATCAAAAACAATTCAGTGCATCTTAAATGACAGAATATAGGGTCTTCATTAAAACTGTTCTTCATTCCTTCACAAGTTAAGTTTTTGTCATATTAGAATTTTTTCTCTTTTACAGAATAAACTTATACGTAAATCTACAAGGCCACTTTGGTGCTGTTTTTGGGAATTAGTTTGTCCATGTAAACCGAGCAGACTCTCTCTCATGTATATGCCCCACACAAACTCACTCATCCACCCCACAGAAAATTAGCTTTGCTTGCATGTATCAAAAACAACAGCATGACATGTGTGGGGATAAGAAATACATAAACGGTATAGCAACACTCCGGTCGTTTCTTCTTACTAAATATTATCCCTTTGTATTTTAACATGTGTTGGGAAAAGGGACCAGAGTGTTGCATGTAT
The DNA here is from genome assembly GCA_034699025.1 of Entomobrya cf. arborea Gr-Col-00668. Lineage (NCBI taxonomy): Eukaryota > Metazoa > Arthropoda > Collembola > Entomobryomorpha > Entomobryidae > Entomobrya > Entomobrya cf. arborea Gr-Col-00668. The sequence continues at coordinate 1,236 of JAQIWN010003978.1, forward strand.
TACTTGTCCACACACACATCATGCTGTTGTTTTTGATACATGCAAGTAAATCTTATTTTCTGTGGGGTAAGTGTGTGAGTTTGTTTGGGGCATGTAAGTGAGCGTGCGTCTGCTCATTTTACACGTACAAAGTAAATTCCCGAAAACGGCACCAAAGTGGTCTTGTAGCCTTACGTATAACAGTAGTAAATCAATTTGCGAATTCACCAGTGCAAGTTTGAAGTTATTTCAACATCCAATTATTTTGCAGTGTCAATTTTAAATAATTTTCACTTACTTCCCATGTTAATTTTATTTTCTTTGGCCTTTCTTTCCTTTTACTTCTAGAGATGTATATCATTTTAAGGAATTTTTGATGCTATATAACAACCGAAGCGATAGAGGGAAATCTGTAAAAGAGATTTAATTTTAACTTTTGTTTCGTCTTTCTTTTAACTAAGCGTTTTTTAGGGAAGATAATTGTCATTCTTTTAAAATGACCGAGTTTGCCCCCGATGTTTCAAAACTAATACCCCTCAATAATAATTGGAAAACCGTCAGGGCCACCGTATATTTACTGAAAAAATTAATTATTCATCATAATTTTTTATGAGAAATTACAATATTTTACAAAAAAATCAATATTTTATGGGTTCCAGTTTCACTCCACAGCTCCAAATGCATCACCAAACCCATTAGTAATAGCGTCGGCACAGTCTGCTACTTAACAGTTTGGTAGATATTCTAGCTTTATTAATGTTTCTAATCCTTTTTGCAATTATGTAAATAAAAACTTGTAGTTCGGAGCCGTTTAAGAGTTGCATATAGCTACCCCGGAAGGATGAAATGTTTTAGCAACATCCGTTACACCTGCTACAAGAACATGATATCCCTGATGAACCAACTTATATGTGGCGTCTGCGTGTAAATGAGCATGTAGTAGTTGGAGTCAGCAGTGTTTCCGATTTCGTAAGTCACAACGAAGGACGAGTTTTAGTCGTCCCGAATTTTTTATGATTCTTGCACCACAATACATGGTATGATAACGACACATGGTATGTCGACATGGTATGGTGGCGGTGTGGTGAAGACACAGCTTTTTTAAGCTCTGGTTTTATTTTATTTTAATTAATTTTTTCTGGCACTTAATGCAAGTAGAATAATTAAAATTTATTATAAAACTGCCGGCCTCAGTTCCATGATTGTGGAAACTTGTTTTATTTTGGTGTGCAGCTTGACAATTGTAGTTTTCAAACAATTTTTCAGTGAATCAATACTTTGTTTATATTTTATCATCTGTAAATTTTGTGAAAAAGTACATGTACAGGACGGTATGATGGGAGGTGAAACTCCGCCTTCCAAGGTTGTTTTGTGTGATTTACTCGCAAGTGCTGTCCATGCACTCTTGACTGGTCGAACTGCTGACGATATCTCATTATGCTTTACAAGATTCTATAGTGATGGTGAAGTTGACTCAGCTAGAGAACAACTTAAATCCATAGGTGTCACCCTTGTCCGACGGTCGAACCGTAAAGAAACTGAAGCTAAGCAGCGCTTAATTGCAGAAATTGTGAAATCTTTAATTGACCTTGATTTTAAAGATGCCAACCTAATTTTTGCTGCTTCAGATCTGACTAGGATATGCAATGTTCCCAATAATATTGAGGATGACATTCAACTTCGCACTGAGCTAGCACTATTCAGGAATAAATATGAAGACTTGGAAAAAATGCTGACGGAGATGATGGAATTGATTCGCACTACCTCGACAAACGTACAAACTACCATAACTGAAATAACCAAATCAGTTGAACATATGAGCATTAATTTGAGTAGCAGATCTCCCACCAGTACCCCTACGGTTCCTGAAATGCCATTCCCATCTTTGAATACAATGAAACCATGGAGCGATCATAATGTCACCAGATCAATCATACAACGGAACAAGAATGCAGAGAATTCTAAAGGCGCCAATCGTTTTCAAAACATTTTGCTAAGCCCTTCGGGCCCACGAAGTCGTATGGGTCTTTTCAACGCCACACCACCACCAGATCTGCCCAAAAATTCTGATTGGGAAGTCGTCAAATCTCGAAAAATGAAGAAAAAACAACTTGTTATCGGAACTGGAGCCTCATCAAATATAAAGTCTGTGAAGCCTATAAAGTTCACTTCAGTTTTCCTGACACGTTGCAATCCAGAAACAACAGCAACTGATATCAAATCATATCTCACAGATGAAAATAGCTGGGACATCAATGATGTATTCAAATTAAATACAAAAAATGTGTCATACGCATCCCTCAGAGTGGACATCAAGCACAATGATGACATAGATGAAAACCATGTCTTGGGAGCAAATCACTGGCCCCAAGGGTCATACGTGAGAAAATTTTATCGTGAAAGAAAAGTTGGGTCGTTTAAACGACCTCAGAGCAACTCAAATCAGGATGTGCGAAATTCTAACTTGGAATTGTCAGGGTCTTAAGACGAATGCTGCCTGGCTAAACACTGTTATGAATGACTTTGACATAATTGCGCTTCAAGAGACATGGATTTTTGATTTCGAAATGGCGAATATAAATATTAGTGACCAATTCAATTTTATACACAAAAGTTCAATGCCGAAAGATAGACGACTAATTGGGCGACCGTATGGAGGTGTAGGTTTTCTTATAAAATCCAATATTGCTGACAACATCAAGACAATTAATACTGATGACACTCGCTTATTAGCAATTGTGCTACAAATTAACAATGTGGAGATACTTATTGTGAATGTATACTTTCCGGTGAACTGCATACAAAATAGACAATTGATCACAGAGTACATAGGAAAATTGCACAGCCTAATTATGGAACATGAAGGACCTTTTGTTATTGTAGGGGATTTTAACATTTCTCCTAACCATGAAAATTTTGCAGATTTGTTGCAATTTTGTAAAGACAATCAATCTTCACTGCTAGACTATATAAGGCTGGCGTCAATGACCGTGACCTACATAAGTAAGTCAAACAGCTCAAGTAGCTGGCTGGATCACATCGTTATCTCACATGATCTTGCTGATAAAGTTCAACAAATATCCATGCCGTTTGAAATCACACCAAGTGACCATAATCCAGTAGTTCTTCACATTGATCTGCATGCAGTGAAAATCTCAACATTTAAATCCAGCACAACCCCAATCTTCAAATGGAAAGATGCAAAAAGTGAAATCAAAATTGCGTTTCAATCAAGTACTGAACTATTTCTCCAAAAGCTGGCAAACTGGCACTTATGCTATGACAGCGAATGTAAAATTACTACACACAATGATACAATTTCTGATCTGACTAAGCTTTTAGTAACGTGTCTGAAAAATTCTGAGCGAAAATTAAATAAATGTGCGTTTCGGCGTAAAGAAAATCAAGTACCTGGCTGGAATTCTCATGTAAAACATTATTATGATGAATATCGAGATAGTTATTTGCGCTGGCTTGGCAATCATAAATTGAATCAAAATGAATATGTTAAAATGATACAAAAAAGGAAATTGTTCAAACTTGTTCTCCAAAAAGTTCGGTGATCGAAAGAGCGGATATTGAGCGACAAGCTTGTGATGTCATATGAAAAGGGCAACTTTTATAAATTCTGGAACAATGTAAAATTAACAAACTCAACGAAGTCAAATGTCTCAAACAAAGTCGGTGGCGCTGAAGGAGACAAGGAAATAAGTGAAATGTGGGCGAACCATTACACTTCCATTTTCAAGTCTGAACGTAATGGTTCACATCACTGTGATAACTGTTCCAATGATGATGTTTTTCGTGTGTGTAAGGATGATGTGATGAAATCCATCACTAAATTAAAAACAAAGAAATATGCTCATCCACTAGTAAATACTGCTATTGCAAACATCTTCAACTCTTGTGCAGCCCATGGCTTCGTTCCAGAGAGTGTTATGAATGTAGTCCTTGTTCCCATTCTAAAGAAGTCTAACTTAAATGGAACTATTGTAAAAAATTACCGGCCAATAGCAATGGCCACCATCCTGTCCAAAATATTTGAAATTTTAATTTTTGAGAAAAATCGCAAGAAATTGCACACACAAGCTAGCCAGTTTGGCTATAAAAAGAATTTCGGCACGGAAACAGCTATTTTTACTGTTCGGCAGTTGGCGCATCATTATCTCAGAAGAAATACACCAGCATACTACTGCTATTTAGATGCTACTGCTGCTTTTGACCGTGTTTCTCATGAAATACTACTCCAAAAGCTGTGTGGTCGTGGTGTGGGAAAAGAAACAATAAAGCTTCTATCGTACTGGTTTGACCACCAAAATTTTGTCTGTCGATGGAAAAATAAAATTTCTCGTCCATTTCCGGTTCGCGTAGGCGTTAAACAAGGAGGACTTAATTCAAGCCAATTTTTCTCATTATACATGGACAGACTTTATGAGCAACTTCGTAATACTAAACTTGGTTGTTATGCTGGACCAGTCAATTCTAACCACATAGCTTACGCCGACGATGTAATTTTAATGACAACAAGCATCAAAGCCCTTCGAAAGCTGATTACTATTTGTGAGGAGTATGGTGCCACACATGACATCACCTTCAACTCATCTAAATCATTTTTGCAATGCTTTATACCAAAATCAATGGATATAGGAGACCGGCCTTTGGTTGTAATGGGAGGTGAAGCTCTCACATGGGCGGAATGTGTAAAATACCTCGGGTATGAAATAAGCTGCTGGAAAAGAGATGAAGCGGAAATTACTCGTCGCAAACGAGAAATGTACATGCAAGCGAATCTAATTAGGAGTCGTTTTAAAAAATGCAGTGAAAATGTGAAAAAGTATATATTTATGACATACTTCAGCAATATTTATTGCTCCAGTCAGTGGTTACCAAATAACAAAAATGTGCTCACTTCAGCGAAAGTTGCATATAATGACTCTTTTAGGTGTCTATTTGGCATTTCTCGACGCAGTAGTGCTACTCAAATGCTTCTGAACAACAGAGTTCCCGACTTCACTTCTATGCAAAGACGAACTGCATACTCACTCCTGACAAGATTAGCTCGAAGTGATAATCCAATTTTGTACAATATCTTCAATTCGATGATATTTCTCAATTCATCTCTCTATCAAAAATGGAGAACACTGCTCTGCAGCCCTAGTGAAAGTGAAAACAATTTGTACACTATCCTTCTCGGGGATGTTACCGGAGCCGGCTCCTCTATTGACGAGGTTCGTGGGTTGGTAGCAGGCGAGATAAATGGATAGTGTTTCAATTCTCTAATAAATTATTGTACCAAATTTGTCAGTTAACTTTCCTTTTGACCATGCAAATGTTACTGCATTATTATAAGCAAAGCTATGTACATTACATTAACCTCTTTTTTGTCATTCTTTTAATATGGATTTGTCACAATTTATTTATGATTGATCTGCAATAAAGACTTATATATATATATAAAACATCCCCTAAATCATTCTGAACCACTTCTTGCAAAACTTTTTTTCTTAACTTTGCTGCACAACGTTTTGAATAGGCACAGTAATAATCGATTTTTACACTATTTTTTGCACGTGTGGCATGAATTCTTCAATCACGCTGCAGTACTTCCCGTGCTATTTCAATTTCGTCCCATCTTAAACGCCTTCTTGCACTCAGGTGTCAGGATAATACGTTCACAATCAGAAGTGTATGGAATCTTGGCTAAAACATAAAATAAACTGGAAACGGTTACAAATTTCTTAGGAAGTCGATTGAAATTCGTACCAGGGCTTATCAAAATGAGGATGACTGACTGACCGACTGCAAATGGGGTTATCTTTATTACAAATATCTTGATTATCAAACGTGCATGTATTGGTACAACAGTCAGGAAATCGAAATGCATCACAGTTTATGCCAAATGTAAAGTTATTTTATATACCACCTTCAGCTTATCTTGCAGAATGTACTTAAGAATTTAGAGGTCTTAAGAAACAACGTAGCTCATCATATTACCATATCATGAGGGTGAAAGGTGATCAGCATCTTTTTCATTTAATTTTTATGTTCAAAATTCAGATGTTCATAAGAATGTGTGTTGTAGAAACACATAAGAAATAGTTCTTGAACTTAAAATTTTTAAATTATATATATTTTTAGTTGTACTTTAAAAATGGGTGAACCTACACCTACTTCACCCACGAAACAAAAGTCTATTGGTACAAGGCGTATCAATCGAGTTCAAAACACAAAGAATCCGAATAAGCACAACTATCTTATCAGAGACCGAGAAGTTAAATAAATTCATTAAACTTGTAAAAAATATTCAAAAACTTACTCAAGCTGACCATCATCACCCTAACTTATGTAATTGTAAGGCCATCTGGTTTGAAGGACCTCAATCCAAACTATTAACTGAATCGCCAGGTGGATTTTCTTCATCCGCATAAATTGAACAAAGACCTGGTGATTCATCAATCAAGTGCCTTATCAACATTTTTATGCTTTTAGGTCATTTTATGCGAAAAAAATCTACTCCAAATTTTTGAAAATGTAAATTAGAAAAATTAGTCTCTCCGTCTAAACCCACTGAATAGAAACTTCGGTCCATGGTTGAAAAAAACTAGAGCTGTTGCTCCACAATACACAATTTGATATGCAAAAAGACACAAACCTTGAATTCCTTCTTTATTGTATCGTTTAGAAAAAATGCACTTTCATGTCTACTATTCTACGTATTGCTCTAGATAGCTTCCGGTAATGATAAGCTTGATGAATCTTATTACAAGTATTGTGCTTATCTAACGTGCATGTATTAGTACAAAAGCCAGGAATTCTAATTGCATTATGCCAAGTGTAAAGTTATCTTGTGTACCATCACCTCTTCAGCTTATCTTGTAGAAGGGGCTTTAGAATTAGGAGACCTTCAAAGGACCCTAATTTGTTATTTTTAATTTTTCAAAAATTAAATGTTTAAATCTGTCGAACAGGGTATTTTAGACAAAAAAAATACCAAGTTTAATTGCCGCTCTTAACCTTCAAGCTTCAAGGCTAAAGGCTTCACCGGAACCAGAAGTAAGAATTTAATTTAATTTAAGTCTACCAAGTAAACAATTTATTGGACGGATGGATCTTCAATTAAAAAACTTGCTAGAAAATTTTATTTGTTCGCAAGCACCTGATTCAGGTGTCGGTAGTATGGCTATCATCCAGGGAAAATCGGGTTCTTGGAAAAGTGAATTAGTTGCCCAGCTATGTAATAAGATAAATAGTGAATTATAGTTTAAAATAAGTATAATTTAATTATGGATACAAGGCGATTGCAAAGTTTGGAGTGTCCGGTTTTTGGAGATAAGGGGTCAGTTATGACCTTATCATTGACACCGGAAGTGGGGGAGGTGGAGGAGGAGGAGGAAAATACGTGTGAAATTCACAAGGTGTATGATAAGCTGGAAGAAGAAAATGATAAGGTGTTACTTGATAAGCTGTTTATTGTACTGGGATTTATAAATGGGAATTTTGGGATGTTGAAAGATAAGCTTGTGGGGATTATAGGGAAAATGGTGGACGGACCTTTAAATAAAATTAGTGAGTTGATAAGTGTTTTAAGAGACTTATCATTGATAACCCGGTTGAATGGGGTTATCAGAATATCTTCAAGGGTTCAAGATAAGATGATCGAAACTTTAAAAAAGAGAAACTTGTTTTTGGACGAGGGCGGTAGTGATAAGTTATTAGAAGCTTATCAGAATATCTTATCAATGGACCTTGTCATCCACGCGATGAGTTTAATCGCATTTGGAGACGATAAGCTTATCAGAAAGTGGAGCACTTTTCCGGAAGTGATTGGAATATTGGCAAAATCAGTAAATAAACTGGAAATGGTTACAAATTTCTTAAGAAAATCGATTCAAATGCTTATTAAGGCTTATCATGGCGAGGATCCAGATAAGCTTGAAGTGTTAAGACTGAAGCTGCTATTAGCAAGATACTCACTCATCCCCCGGGGGAAGGTGAATGAAGCTGTTGGGATATTTAAAGATGTGGTGGATCACTGCGCACCTTCGTCTCAAAAAAGGGACCATTTGGGGGTGAAATTAAGGGCTTTAATTGAACTGAGCAAGGTGCACTTAAAAAAAGGAGTGAAATTGATAAGGCGCTGAGGTGCCATCAATATGTGCAGGTGGTGGCCTCACAGAAATTGGCGACATTTGAAGTGGACTCGGATCCAAATGTGTTAAAATTCTTGGTCAATATCACTATTTGAATGGAAAATTGAGGGAAAGTAAAAAGATAATTTTGGAGGTTATTGTACTCTTATCAGGGAGACTTGAAATAGATGTTGATGAGAATACTCTTATCAATCAGGCAAAGTTTATTATTTTATATACAAGTTTAGGGGTTGGAGAGGAAGATAAGCTGAAGATTGGTGAAGATGCATGAGGCGGCGGTACAGCTGTCGGATGATAACCAGGTCCAGCGTTGAGATTTTTAAGGGAGATTTTGGAGGAGATGGAGGCAGAGTTGAAGTTGGAGATGGATAATAAATTCTATTTGCATGTGAAGGCGGATCTGGCGAGGGTGCTGGGTTTGGTGGGGAAGTTTAATGAGAGCTTTGCAGTTTACAAGGAGATTATTCCAGTGATGGAAGCCGTCTTTGGGGAAACAGATGAGGGGACGATGTTATGTAAGGATAATATGGGGCAGGTGTTTCTATTTAGTGGAAATCAGTTTTTGAAAAAGCAAATGTCGAATTTGAAGTGGTGAAAATGAAATGGAATGTGAAATTAAAATGATATGAAAAATAAAGTAAAGGAAAAAAATTGTTGTCACCAAGGTTGAATTCTTAAAAAATCGCATCAATAATTTTAAAAAATAATTTGAAATTCGGAAATGGTTATCATCATGATCATATCAATATTGCACTGTGTATATTTTTTTTTCAATTATCTTGAGAACTAAATTGAAAAACTGGATTTAAATTATAATTGACCATGATAACTCGAAGCCAGACACAGTCCAAACGTCAGCCACCCCAGCAGCAAACCTCTGGAAACAAAAAGAAAAAAGAATGTAAGTTGGTGAAAAAGTTGATAGATGACCTTGGGCTATCAAACGACATTTTCAAGTCTGGCAAGGCTTCTGCCAATGCTTTAGATCCAAAGGACCCTGCTTTCGAGAGGATAAAGACTTATACGGACAAGAGCAACGATGGGCTTACAGTTCTCCAAGTCTTCCAAATAAAGGCCAACCAAAAAAACTCCATTAAGGAACATGATGACGATCCCGAGAACAAAGACAAGGTTCGAAAAATCCTCTGGCATGGGTCACCGGCCAAAAATGTACAAAAAATATTGGAGGAGGGTTTGATGCTACCAAACAAAAAATTCGATCCATACTTTGGTGCTGGGATTTACTTTAGTGACTCCATAAAGTATTCACTGGATTATGTTGGGGATTGGATGAAGGATGCGAACGGGTATTTTAAAAAGTTCATATTCCTTGCCGATGTCTTACTGGGTAATATTCACCAAACGTACACTAAGATACCTACCGGACCAAAGATTGAAGTAATTACCCCCGGGGGTCGGAAAACCCAAACTTTAGAATCTGTCCACGCATGTGGACAATTGATGCCGGATCCTGCAGGGGATTTATTGGTTGAGGGAGCGCTATGGCCTTTGGGAGATAAGAAAAAGAATGTCGAAGCCCCACCAAATTGGCTAAAAGAGTCCGAATTTGTAGTTTACAAAGAAACACAGGTTAATTTGAAATATTTAGTTGTAGTTGGATGGAAGAAGTGAGAAACACTTCTGACCGAATGTATACCCGGGTACCCAACGACCAAAAACTGGGCAAGTCTGAAGCACATTTTGTCGATTTTAACCATTCAAGTAGGCCAGGTCTACGACATTGAGAAATCCCCTCAATCAACCTTTCGGGCAACAAATTTTTAAAATTATTATGTTTAACTTAATTTAAAAAATTAAATTAAAGCTTACGGTGGACGACACCAAGCTAATTGTATTGAGATAAGTGATTATGATTTATAAAAAAAAGAAGATCAGTGAAAAAATAATCGGCCTAACCTATCTGTTTTTACTTCACTTTATTTTTCATATCATTTTAATCTCACATTCCATTTCATTTTCACCACTTTAAATTCGACATTTGCTTTTTCAAAAACTGATTTCCACTAAATAGAAACACCTGCCCCATATTATCCTTACATAACATCGTCCCTTCGTCTGTTTCCCCAAAGACGGCTTCCATCACTGGAATAATCTCCTTGTAAACTGCAAAGCTCTCGTTAAACTTCCCCACCAAACCCAGCACCCTTGCCAGATCCGCCTTCACATTCAAATAAAATTTGTTATCCATCTCCACCTTCAACTCTGCCTCCATCTCCTCCAAAATCTCCCTTAAAAATCTCAACGCCCCCCAATGATCCTGGTTATCATCCGACAGCTGCACCGCCGCCTCATGCTTCTTCGCCAAAGCCCCCAGCTTATCATCCTCTCCCCCACCACCCTCCTCTAAACTTTCCGATAAGCTTAGCCAATATCCCGCCAAAATATCCAAACTTTTCTCACATTTTCCCCTCCTCCCCAAAATCTCCTCCATCACCACCTTATCATCCCCTCCACCTCCGCTTATCTTCAAACTAAACCCCAAATCCAAAATCTCCATCGCTGCTTTGTACTGTCCCAAACTCATCAGCACCTCCGCTTGACTCAACTGACACTCCATCCTAATCCCCTCCACCTCCTCACCTCCCTCCTTCCCTCCCATCTCCTCCAAAATCAAATCA
>JAQIWN010003979.1:0-12002 GCA_034699025.1 Entomobrya cf. arborea Gr-Col-00668
TCTCTCGAATTCTCTGAACTATCCGAATCATCCGAGCTATCTGACTCGTCCGATTCTGTGGATGAGTAAATGTCGCTTTTTTAACTATTGAAATGTCAACAGGTTCGGTTTTTATGACAATTTTGCCAGCAGCATTTCCAGAAGGACCTGCTTCATTTGTTTTTTGAGCAACAGAAGATGCTCTCTTTGTAGTCTCAATTTCAGTAGCAGCAACAGTAGCAGCATTGAGTGGAGATGGTAGAGCAGCAGCAACAGCGGCAGCATTAGGTTGAGATGCTTTACCTTTTTTACAAGCAGCAGGCACAGTGGTACAGGTTAGTGTGCTCGTACCAGCATGTGCTGTAGGTAGATTTTTTCTCAGTTGAGGCTTTTCAACATTTAATGCTGCCGTCTCTGCTTCTTTGGACTGAAGCCGCGGGTCTCTGTTTTTGCATGCATCCCGTCTGGACTGAAGCCGGGGATCCCGATTTTCCTTATCATCATCACTCTCCTTTGATCGTGGATCACGGAGAACCTTTTCCACAAATCTTTTGCTTTGTGTGGTGCCTCTTGTTCTCGCACTTGTCCCGTCGTCTTTCATGCTACCTTCTTGGTACTCGACAGCCGCTCGTTTCCGCTTTTGATGCAAATCTTCCGGAACCGTCTGATCCCGTGGAGGAACAGCCAACCTCTCTGGACCTTGTGCCTGCAGCTGAATCAGCGCTTCCCTTAGCTTATCTACAGTGCTGTAGTTCAGAGTTGTAATTGGACCTTTCCAGATTGTACCATCGGCATGATGCCGATAATTACTCTCTTCCAGTTTGTTCCAAAGACGAAACTGCAAATTCCCAAATTCTGACATGAATGGTTTCATCCAAAAGCTGGTGTCATTGACATGAAACGTGTACGGACCCTCAACCCAAAAGAACTCGAGATTTTTTGCCATTTCGTAAGAAGGGATTATGTGGTAAAGACCAGGTAAAGTCAGCTCATTGTTTTGATTAGTATAGAGCAGAGTTCTGATATGTTCCAAGTACAAGATGATGCTGTTGATAATGTACGAAGGAAAAATTATCTTTGTTGGGTTCAGAATTCTTTTGTTGAGCCGATACAGGAAAACTGTATCCCTACACTGATCAACAAAACGTTTAACTCTCAGAGTGTCTTGAATTCTTATAACTCCGGGAGTATCCAGAAAATTATGAAGATCCTTGTCTGGATTATACGGCTTGGATACTTGATGGTACCGGGGTGCTACCCCTTGGGGCCCCTTTAGCTTTGGGATTCTATAAGCCTGACCACTGGGCTGTCTTAGTTCTTCGACAGTAAAGCTTTTGTCATTTTGCCTCGGATAAGACAAAACTCGGTTCAAGCCCCCACGGTTATCGGATTCACTTACGACTTGAAAGTCTTGGAAGGTAGACTGTAAGGGATCCATCTTTTCTTTATTACTCTGAAAAAGATTCTCTAGACCAAAAATAACAAAAGTTTACCGAGTGCAGAGTAAACGGCAACTGAAGACGAGAAGAAGGATCAAGAGGGATAAAGAGTATTTTCAAACTGACAAAATGGAGGATTTACTTGGTTTCAGGTCCGTGGACCTGGATTTTGACTTTAAAAGAGCAAAGTCAGAGTACAAAAGAGACTTAAAATATTATACTGGCTTTATACAGGATGCTAGAAAAACTGCCAGTTACTCACCAATGCCATATGGATTGTACACCAAACCACCAACACCATGTCAAAAGAAGGCGATAGATATGGCCAAGGAATTAATTGATGACGTGCTGCATGATAAAAAAAACCTAATGGTAATCGAAGGTGGCGCCGGCGTCGGAAAGTCGAACGTTATATTTAGTATTGCTAACCTCTTGACTCAGAAAAACATTGAGTTTATGATTGTTTCACCAGTCGGCATTTCCTGTTTACAGTTTAACTCATCAACTGTTCACCATATGCTCGGGTTAAGAAATGTAAAAATTGGATACAGAAAAATGATAACAGAAAACGTATCACCTGCAGTCAGCAAGCGAATACAGAAACTACAGGTTCTTATTGTTGATGAAATTTTTTTACTCAATTCAAGAATGTTTACAGTTATGATCCAGCGTATAAAATTTATAAAACGGACAACTAGTGATCTACCAATAACACTTATACTCGTGGGCGATTCTTCTCAGTTAGTTTTGCCAGGAGGAGTACCGTTAAGTACGAAACCGGATGTTGCTATTTATGATGAAATGACGCGTTTTGCTCTAAACCTATTCTCTGATGCAAAATATAAAATAACACTAACCACTAATATGAGACAAAGAGATGATCCGTGCTACCAAGCTATTCTTGATAGATTACACAAGAAGCAATCTACTCAGGATGATATTTTTAAACTATCGACTAGACTGGCAGAAAATTTATCCGACGCAGAAGTTCTAAGCTTTTCAGACAGTTTACACATATTCTCAACAAACAAAAGAGCTGATGCCTGGAATGTTTTTTATTTGTCAAAAAGTCAATATAGCGTACGTCCAGTTCAGCCAGTTTCGTCACCAAAATGTCCTAACTGTGAACTAATGTTTCCTAGCTCATTTTTGGGAAAAAACGTTCCCATCTTTTTGACGAGAAATTTGATTGTGGCAAACAACTTGACAAATGGCAGTAGTGGGTTTGTAGAAGACTTGTACTATGAAGACTGTGACCAAGAATTACCGAGTTTTTGTGCATTAAAAATTGAAAACTATCGTGGACCTGTGTTAGAGAATGGAAGTGTGCCCATCACCAGTTTAGTAGAAAGTGTGTGGTGCCCACATTTTAACAGAAAAATTCGTGTTGAATACTACCCTATTAAAAACAATCAGTCAAGAACGGTCTACAAAATACAGAGTTTAAGCTTGGATAAAATAGTGATCGATTTAAATGACTTTAGCACAAAGAATACGCCAGCTCTTTACACGGCTCTTTCAAGATGCACAAAAATGTGTAACGTGCTCTTACATTGTAATCGATCTTTAAATGACTTTTTTGATTTCTAAAGATGGATCATATTGACCATGTTAAGTGCGATATTTGCGATTGTTATTATACGGAAATATTAGTAGATAAAGAGATTGGCAATCAAATTTGTCAGATGTGCGAGATTATCAAGGATCCATTTGAGAGGTTTGATTCGTATAGTCTCATAAAACAGGTGAAGGAAACTGGTAATATTTTCACTTTAAGTGATTTCGAAGAGTTTGAGCTTTACATCTCTCGAGTATTAGAGTATCATCCAAGTCTAAAAGAAAACCCTCTCATCCAAGACCTCTACCTGTATCTTTTGGAAAAATTTGAGCAATGATGGATATCCGTAAAGGTAAATCAATTTTTAAAAAAGAGGCTTCAAATGACTGCATCGCATCATTTTCACATGTATTTCATGAAAAAGCATACACAGATATTCCGCAAGCTATACATAGCCTTCCTTTTCAAGCTATATTAAAAAGATTTATTCGCTCACACCATGACATTTCGCTCAAGCTAGTTTTTGTCATTGTCATAACGAAAGACAAAATTAGTTATGCATTAAAACATTTTCCGAGCGAAAGAGTAAGATGCAGTAATCAATCTAACATATCTCATTGCCTTGCCACATGCAGCAATTTTGTCACCAAGCTGTGTACAGAAATTCTCATTGAAAAGGGTTATTGCATTGCATCAGTAAAAAAGGTATATGCATACATAAGCATGTATGAGTTTGATACTGTGTATGGATATCTACCACCACCCTGTCAGCTAAAAGAAAAGCGCGGCATGCTAAACATACAAGAATCGGGTAAACGATCATTTTTGTTTGCTGTTGTTACTGGTCTTTATTTTTGTAGGTTCAAGAAACCCAATCAAAAACAAACAAAAAAAGAAAATAGCATAAATTTTAGACGAATGCAAAAACATAAGGTGTGGGCTAATCTTATAAACAGTCATACACTCAAACTTACCGACGTGAACTTTTGTGATGATGATCGTTTTTATGATCTATTCGAACATCTGAACGGATGCAGTCTAAGTATTTTCCATTTTTGTAAAAAGGTGAATAAGGTAGTTCCTTATCGTCTTACCAAGCGTTATACAGCTGACCATGTAAATCTATTAATGACTTACCATAAGGACTTGGGAAGGAAAGAGAAAAAGAGATACGCGGCAAACGTCAGCTTTTCTTGCATTTACGATATGTCAGAATTTTTTGGTTTGAAACGAAAATTGTACGTTGGTCTCTGTCGGCTGTGTGGCTGTTGCTTCAAAGAAAAGACTCATGAAATTACATGCTACAGAAATAATTCATGCATCTCTTATGATGATCAGATATTTGGCGATGCTTATGATGCAAAAAAACAAGTTATTGAATCATGCCATGTATCAACGGTTGATGCAAAAGCAAGCAAACAAAACATTTTTACAGACTGGCTTGTTTCTCATTCGACACCTGTTTGGTATACGTATTTCACCAAACAATTATTAAGAAGCCTTCCAAGAAACGTGTATGCAAATATCGAATCTTGTTTGCGTGAACATAATCAGTTTTTTGTCTCGTTTGCTGTCGCATCTAAAGTTATCTCCTTCAAGGTACAAAAGCTAATTAAAAATCACCAGATGTACATTTTGTGCTACCAGTACACTGACGAAGTACCTGACGAGTTATATCTCAGTCCTTTTTACTCGCAAAAAAGGTTAATGTTTTACCCTGCCACAAATACTATAAAAGGATGGAATTGATCAGACCTCATTTGAATTTTTTAATTAGACTTGTTCTCAGCAACACACTCGAGTATCGTCGTCTCATTCTTTGTGCATCTTTAAGTCAGTTGAGAACATTATTAATATGTATTGATCTTTGCGTTTGCCTTAATAACGTACGTGACCGAAAAACTCTTAGAAATATTCATAGACGCAGAGTTCAAGTTCAACGGTCTATAATTGTTCTTTTGAACAATAGAAAAACCTGCCAACTTGTAATTTTTTTACTTCTTTATCGTCTCTACGTGAGTGGTTTGCGAAGCAAACCAACGGCTTCAAAATGAGTCTTCACAAGCTATTAAGCTACGCGTTTCAAGAGATGATGAAGGGAGCAGCTGCTAAACGTATTGGCGATTTCAAGTCCCCAGCAAAAGAGCAAGTTGAATATGCACGGAAATGGAGACAGGAAACAGACGAAATAAATGGTGAAAACACGATAGAGTATTGGAAAGCTAAATGCAAAGCAGAAGGTTGGGTAACAACACATTGTCTTAGGTTTATTGAAAACTGGTCACCTGAGGAAGAACTCCTCCCTTTCGAGGCAAAGCAGCATCTTGTTCATGCGCAGTTGGCATCCATACTTTTGTGTAGAACGCATTTTAGTGATGTTGTGCAAAAGTGTAAAAAGGTATCACCCAAAGTGGATAACCTAGACAGCTTAGAGATCATGTTTGATCTTCTGTTATCTTATGCACACATTCGTCACTTTACTTCGCTAGTAATAAATAATTACCCGACAAAATTTATGAACACGTTCTTGACTGGTTTTGATATGGAGCTATGCTCTGATGTGCAAGTCACTCATCTAAAGAACGAGCCACCACCATCACCAGAATTGATTACAATAATAAAAAGGCTGAGAAGAAGAATAGAAACCGACATTCTTGAAGAAGCTTGTGACGGTTTAGTTTCTGCCTGCGTTTCTAAATAACAATCATGTGGATAATCGTAAAGTTTTTGTTTGCGGTTACATTTTTGGTATTTCACTATACATATGGTAACACGACAGAGTGTCTCCGTTGTATGGATAAACGCCAAATATACGTGAGAAATCTTTTTCCTTCTGCTCAATTCGAATTTGAATGTGTAAACAACACAGCGCATCTGAGCTTGGGTAGTGTTGTATTGAACAGAGCATGCAATCACTACGAGTGTTTACTCTTATCACAAGACCATAAAAGAGTGTACAATAAAAGTTACTTGTGCAGAGAGGAAGAAATAAAGTGCAACCACGGAGACAAACTAATTTTTAGCGTTTACGCTATTATTCTGTTGCGATTTATTATTGATTATTTTATGTTCGGTTTCTAAAATGAATCAGCAACCTCCAGCACCGCTTCCTCCCCCTCCACCCCGAACACCTCGTCGATTTCATCCATATGGTAAGGGAAAAAAATTGTTAATACCACTATCAAACGAAACAAGGCAAAATCTACCAAATCTTACTCACCAACTTAATGCACCTAAAGTAACTAAAAGCTTACGGGTAGCAGTGGAAATAATTATACCCACTGACCATGTCACAGCATGCTCGCCTTGCATTTATGACTACAAAGAGTCAATAAAGAATATTTTCCCTGCTGCGTTTGTCGCAACAAAAGAATATCAGTTTTTGGCTACAATATTGCTTGACCGAGCAGAAAAAGTTCATAGTAAATGTTTAGAGTCAGAAAAGAAAAAGGAAACTGAGAAATTACTAAACGAGTTTCTTGATATTACTGATTTACAGCCTCAAAATGGATACTCCAGACAGATCAGTGACGACCCATTGGGCGTCACAGACTCCATTTTACCCCATTAAAGATAACAGGCTATCCAGTAAGTGTGACTTTCACTATGGCATGCTGCTTAACAAGAAGGTAGAAGACCTTCGAGTTAGCGAACGTGGAGTAGACGTTGCTGAAGGCAGAGACTTTGATACTGGACTTCGCGCATTCAAAAGATTGTACAAAGAACATTGTGAAAAGTGTTTTAAAGACGTTGTTTTAGACTACTGCGCAAGTTTTGACATTAAGAACCCTTGTAGTTTGTTGGAGGAAGAAAAGATTACCCAACTTGTCAACTTTTACCGTGCTATAAAAAAGTTGCCTTGGAAGCACATTGCCCATCAAAAAGCCACCAAAGATCCCAAGGACAATTTCATGAAATGGCTGAGGAAGTAAATAAATCCTGGTTCGTTTCTTGCCTTACATCTATTTGTGATGGGATTAGCAAATTTTTTACAGACTGTGTAACATGTTGCTGCCAAATAGAATGCCCGGGTACATTTGCATGCCCAGATTGTTCAGGTTGGTGTGCAGCAACAGGAGAGTGTCTATGTACCGGATTAGGTTTGGCGAGTGAAGGAGCCCGAATTCTCTGTGGTAATACGCTACCAGTGTGTGAACTATGCGCAATGTGCAACTGCTAAAAGAAAATGAATTCCAGGGCGGACGAGGAGCTAGTCTCGTCTACAAAAAAAATTTGTGGTGCGCATTGTCATGATCATTGTCAAGATCTTGACCATAAGCCTGATGCCACAACCCAAATGACTTCATTTGCTTTGATATATAATCCAAATCCAAATTGTCGGGCCTGCTTCAAGTCCTTTCTATTAAGCTCTGTAGATGTGGCAAAGCTTATCTGTTTAATGACTCTGAGAAGTTATATTTTTAGTGAAATTTTTGTAGTTGGGCTAAGAGAAACGTTTGTTGATGGTGCAAAGTATTTTCAAAAATGTCTTGTTAAACACCCAAATAAGCCACCACATTACTTTTGCGTAAAGGATTTTAAAAAGTTTTACTCAAAAATCCTTGTTGCATTTGGTCGGACAAACATAAAGCCAGAAAGTGTCCCAGCCTCAAAAATTTGCCACCTTTTCAACTTTACAAGAGAACTGCTTGCAAATTGCGACAATGGCTGCGGAAGATGGGAATATTGACAGTTCACTGAGTGATTTCGGGGACATTCCAAGGAAAATAATTAGCTTTGAAGCTTTTAAAGATAAAGAGTTTGACGTGGCGTTTGGAAAACGCTTTTGGGGAAGCAACCCTGTGAATGACAAGTGTAAACCTTGCTACTTCAACTTTGCCATTCTTTACTATGCTCTCTTGTTTACTTTCAACGCTACCAAGAACGCCAACAATTTGAAAATTGGAAAATATACTTTCCAAGTCGTCTTCAGGGATCTTCTTCAGGCAATCCGGCTTTGCCCCAACGCTTACACGGAGGAACATACGGAAGCAGATGAAATAGCATCATGTGACTATTGTGCAAAAAGAGTTTTGGCTGTCTTGGAGGATCACATGGGGATGGCGTATGTGCAGCCATGGAAGCCGACCCCCACTTGGGGGTTGGCAGGCTGCTACTTTTTGTACCATTTTGCAAAGAAAGTCCTTAACTGTGCGATGGGCTGCACTCCGGATCCAATAACGAGACTGTTTGCTCAGATCTAACTGGATAAAAGTTAAACACATTTTAAATATATATATAATTGCACTTAAATATTGTTAATAATTTTTTTGGGAATAGGGAAAGCTAGGTAAAAAGTATTACTAGAATGTTTAAAAAGGAAATATTACGCTTTTTATTTAAAAACCTTTTTAAATAACACTTAAATTTCTATGGGATTCTTGGGAAAAGATTTCTGCAGAAAAAAGTTGCAGAAAATGAAGCAATTAGATAAAAGTAATAAGTTGATGTAAAAGGGAAGAGTTTTTAAACATTTGGAATATATACTGATAAGACGTAGCAACAGATTAGTTAAGTTTTTGAAGGAAAAAGGGAGTATTGAAAAAAATCGAGGATGTACAAAGGGAATACTTAACGCTTTTTTAAAACTATCATAAATTATATTTATATTATTATGGGATTCATGGGGAAAAGATTTCTACAGAAAAAAGTTGCATGAACTGCAGTTATAAGATATAAGTAATAAGATGTAGTGAAGAGAAGGAGTTTTAAACGTTTTGATTAAATTTTGATAAGATGTAGAATCAGATAGTTAGGATTTTGATGGAAAAAGGGAAAATTGAAAATAATTTAAAAGTGTTGGATATTTACTGTTAAAATGTAGGATCAGATTAGTTAACTTTAATAAGAAAAAGAGATTTTAAAAAAATAAATGGGGACTTTTAAGTTTATTTAGCACTACAGCTTTTTGTCTGAAAATGTATGCACAATAGCACAATTGAAAGTTGTAAGAATTAATTTTTAGAATAAATTTAAAGTAAATATTTAACTAGTTTCAATCTTCATTTAGCATGAGCTTACACAAAACATTACTGCTGTCCTTCCATGAATTCTAAATGTATAAATCATATGGTGGTTTGAGACATTTGTGTTTTAAAATATGTACTCAAAAGGCATGTAAGTAGTAAAGCTGATATGGCTGAATGAGCACATGCTTGTTCATGTCATCTCACCCCAGAAGAACATCCTAACTCTGAAGAGTCCGCCTGGGCCCTCTAACGGAAGATGGGATAAGGACGAAACAAGCCATTTTTTTATTTCATGTAGCAAAGAAGCTGTGCCGAGGAATTGAAGAAAATCCAGATCGACAGGAAGGAAGTCCGGAAAGACAGGAGGGAAGACACAGGGGGACCCAGTTGACTAAAACATCACTGGGTTTGTCATTTTTTTGGCTAACATGTGGTTATTCATTTTGGCGAAAAATGGCAAACTTGGTGTTGAATTAAATTAAACATTTTTCTGTTAGACTTTATTTTGCGGACAAATAAATTTGGTCAAATGTTTATTCAAATCATTTGATCATTTATTTGTTTAAAGAATGAAGTCAAACATTTGTGGAAAAACCGACATCCCCCTTGAAGCAGTCAAGATGGAAATGTGTATTTTATTATCATTTCCACTTGATTGTTTCAATAAGTTTGTCGCGAATTCATCAATCCACAATTTTAAATGTAGTGGCTTCAGCTGACCTTGCGGCCACCCAGAGAACCGGACGAGGACCGACCACTACGTGGTTCTCCATTACTTTCCTTTTAATGGAAAGTTTGAAGTTTTTATTTTGCTTACATGCAAAATATCTAAAGATGTTTGATAAGCGCAAGTTCTTCCAGCGAAGTCAACAAATTTCTGAAGATGCGAGATCCGATCAATACTGATGGATCTTTCCTTGCGGTGCCACTTGGGATTTCTTTTTTAAACACATTTTGGAACATGGGATCAGGAATGTTCCAAAGACGAAAGAATAGACCTCCGAAACCTGGAAGACATGGTGTGACACGAAACCGAATTTTATGAAGCAAGTCTACGGATGCCAACTGCTCAGCTTTGGTGATGGGTTGCTTAAACTGCCAATGTTTTGTGGCTGAATCAAACAAAATTTGATCCCATATTTTATTCATCCACTTGATGACCGCTGGAGCATGTTTAGTAGGAAAGCTAAAGTATGAATTGTGCCCTTTCGGTTGGATTCCAAGGATGTGAATATTGTCCTGACCGCGGCTTCTGACACGCTTGACAATAATATGCTTTCCTACATAACGAATCCAGGTATCACTCGCTACCAGCTTCTTGACTTTAGGTTCTGCCAACCCAGCCGGAGGCTGGGGGGAAGGGGCGGCGTTACACGTCATTTTGATGCTTAAAGAGTGCTGCTGTCTTCCAGAGAAAATGATAAATGGTTGCACTTTTAAGACTTACAAGGATATTTGTATTCTTTTTACAACTTTATAGACTTGTCTGAAAAACTCCACTGGTTATGTGAGTTAAACTTTGACGGAAAAGTTTCTCCGCACTGCGGCCAAATCTCAATCATGTTGGAATATATCAACCCAGTAACAATTGGGTACATATGGGAAGCATAATTGTCATGCTTTTCAAGTAGCGTTTTCATTTCATCCTGAAATGCTAAAAAGTACTCAGACTTTGTATCAAACTGTTTGTTCTCCAGCTTCCAGAACCAATCTCTTAGTTTAGAGTACTTTTCAAAAGCATCCTTGTAAAACTCTGGATCAAACATTTTTTTCTTTGACACTAGCATGTCAATTATTTTCGTGTAATACGAAAAGAAGCACACGTTACACTCTTCTGGAAACGGTCGAGTGGCAAGAAAACGCCGTACTTTTAACAAGTAATCTGGTGTGAATTGTTCTTCGGAATCGAAATAAACCGAAACATCCGAACTTTCCGAAGAACTTTCGTCTGAACTGTCGGTAAACTGCATGATGAATAAACTTGATTAATCCTGTAAGAGAAGCTGCTTACTGCCAAGTTGTCCTTTTTGTTTGGCGTCTTTTATACGTTTGATGTAAGCTTACAAAACGACCAAAGCTCTGTAATGCCACAGTATAATGTATCTAATGGCAATGGAAAAAGATGCACACTACATTTTTCATGTTTTTCTATTAGCTTTTCCAATTCAATGCAAAACGTTTCAAAGTAGTACCCTGTTTGACCAGGCGAATCTATTGCATGAAATTTGTCATGCAAAAACTTGTACGTCTCTAATGAGTCATAATAAAACGTTTTGCAATATAACTTGTTTGTGACAGTGAAAAAATCGAGTACTCGTATGTAGTACCATAAAAAACAATTAATACACAAGCTAGAAGGGAAATTACACGACTGAATAAACTTTATTGCACAATCAACCTTGGTTTCCAATTCGTCATTGTCCAAATTGCAGCAATGAGAATAGCAAGTTTTGGAATTTTTTGATATATTCATGATGTGAAGGAAAAAAGATGATGACTTGAAGGCTTTGAAAGAACTGAAATAAAATGACTAGATGCGCATTAGTTTTATGTACTTGTGGAATTTTAGGTAGAATCGGCCTCATAATTTCAATGGCTTTTATATTGAATGTAACATGTAAAAACCCCTCATATGTATTCTAAGCCTCTTTTTCAAGAAAAGTGCAAAGAAGCCAAATAAAAACGAAAAGCGAGAATGAAAAACGAACATCTGCTTATGCTTCACATATTTTTATAATTTGTACGCATTAAACTTGCACAACCTTTTTATAGAAGGGCAGTCTGTATATGTGTATATTCTCTCCTGCTTTAGACTCTGTACAAGGCAAACACAGTTGCCTGTTGTCTTTTTTGCTATATAAACTAGATGCAGTACAGTTCAACACCCAAGCAATTATACCCAAATAACGTATTGAAAGTAAAGAAGATACTTCTTTTTTTATAGAGCTGCTTTCAATATAAGCTTATATGCACGCTTGCTCTAATAGCATATAATCATATATACCTGTCCCCCACCACCACCGTGCTTATCATCCCTAACCAGGCACCGCTAACGCG
>JAQIWN010003980.1:0-12002 GCA_034699025.1 Entomobrya cf. arborea Gr-Col-00668
CTATTTAGTCGTCCAGAAAAGAACTTTTATTAAATCAATTATACTTGCTTTTGAACGGAAACGCTCCCATTAGCATCGACATTAAAGTATACTAAACATTTTTTCCATGTTTCTTCATCACCAACATCCATTTTGCTTATTCCTCTGCTGATGATTAATATTGTGTAAACGAACGACCAGCAACACAACGGTCGATCGAATATATACGCTATAGATATATTACAGAAAAAATTGTTTGTGTTTTCGTTGGTGGATGTTATAAAATTTTAGCGTTGACAATTTTTTACGAATACATTTAGTTTTATATGCATAACAAGGGTTCAAAGCTAAAAAACAAATGTGGCCATGGGATGCGGAGTCAGCAAAGAGACTGCTGATACAGTCTTAAATAACGCTGTGACGCAGAACGGGGGTGCACATCCTCAACCTAACAATTCAGATGCCAATATAAATAAAGGTAACTAATAAAAATAAACGCTTTTCCAGTATTTTTTGTACAAATTTTTTTGGTAAATGTTTTTATCCGCGAGAGTAAAAAAAAGTGAAAACTGGAGTTAACGCAAAATATATATCCACATTACGCTCAAACACAATAATCCTTCATCCTTGACAGGAAAAAGGATGGGGCTTTGTATATTTTTATCGTAAATAATGAAATGAGAAATAAAAATTGGAGTATTTTATGTGTTTCCTGTTCAAGGACAATTTAGATTGTGTGTATAAAAATTAATATGAAGAACAAGGGAACTAAATATGTTCTCACTGTGATGTATGTATAATATATCAATAGAGAAAATGGTTCTCTGAAATAGAAAAATAGTTTCACGTTATGCACATTTTGGCTATCTTGCCTAAAGTAATCTGGCTCAAACAACGTCCTTCAGCATGAAATGTCCCACATTATATTTTATAGGTCAACCCTTTTGAAATGAAGTTTCCTTTAGAAGAATGCATTGACACCGGTGTAGAGAGAACAAACAGACTAGAAGCAATCTGTGTTGGGACAAGCCGTTTGTTACCTTTGAGGTCTAAATGAAATTGGAATTTTTTACCTAGTTTGGTATCCTTTATATCAATGTCAGCAGATAATATAGCCTACGGTGGTACTACTGTTATGATGCTACGGGTACTATAAAGAGTAGAGTCAGAGTTTTGGAAACTATCGATTTGTATTTTTACATTATATGGTTTTAACATTCATAGAATTGATATAGCTTGCAGTTTCCGTTATTTTTATCATGTTAAGCTTATTACATATGAAAATATAAGCAGGTTAATATACATAAACACCTCAAGTGATACTCAACAATGATCCAAAGAAATAACTTGAAACACAATTGAGTTTATTTCCTTTTTTGTTCCGTCTCTTTTTTCTAGACTCGTTCAAACAAACCAATAAGAACAATTCTTCCATTTTTTCCATTGCCTATATCTCGAGTAAAAGAAGAAGTGTGAAAAACTGGCAGAAAACTTACTCCCGCATAAAATAAAGTTACACAGGAACTAAAAGAAAGTTGGTTATTTCTTACTTGTCTTTCATGTGTATGGTACGTAGCCAAGAAAGTCTGTTTGTGATGGGAAAATTGTGTGTTATGCTACCTTGCTCATTGTCGCCTTTTTGGGTTGGCTTATTTGCCACACATTTCAATCTTGGTCAAGACAATCATGATGTGCTGCTGGAATAGAAGTTCAAATACATTTATTTATGGGAATATAGTGTGGTTACAGTTGGGGTATTCGTTTGGCACTGATGCAATGAAAACAAAACTTTTTGACTTTTCTAATAACTGTCAGCAGACTATGGCCATGGCTAAGGCCATCCAACTACGAAACCTTAGAACTTTAAAACTGTAACTTTGAACGTTTTACTCAGTTTTACTTTAAAATTTAAACAACACTTTTAGATATACATTTCTAATGATCTGTTGATGTGTAGCCTTTAGTTTTGTGAATTATTGCGATGCGATATGTTATCTTTATAGGGAATCATTCGAGATTATGAAAGAGGCTAGGATTTGAAATGCTCCAATGAAACTCAAATGTCTTCCATAACATTCTTTTAAAAAGCGTGCGATTACCGTAGTTTTATGGATATCTTTAATGCAGAAGCTATGTGCACATGCTCATTGGGTTTTATGGTTTTGAGCTGCCTTGGGTTGAACATTAAAGCGGAGAAATAAAATTTGAACGTTTTATCCCATACAACACGAGTTCTGATCGTATATGTACCGAATCTTGTAGGAAATCATTTTGCTGTTAGTCGAACTACATTGCATACAAAGAAAAAGGGTACAACAATCGCATTTCCTGTGTAAGCCATGGAACAAAATGTTGTAGTTTTTTTCAGTTTTCCCAGCACAGGACAAAACAAATATATTAATTTATAAGTCTGCATATCTTTTTGAAAGAATGCATTGTTACATAAAAAATACCTATGCTTTTTATGGAACATAATGTATACCGAGCTTTGTAGCTTTTTCTACGTATGAATTTTTGTAAAAGGAAAAACTTCAAAAATCTTTCAAGTGTAGCTGGTTTCACGGTTGATGAACAAAGTAGGTCATATTATACCATAGCGGACAGGCTTCCAGTGTAAAGAATGTAAGAAGATTTAATAACTTTAGTAAAGGAAGCACATAAAGTACAAAAACCTGTAGCTTTTAGCCCTGGCAGTGACTCTACCCGTAATGTACTTTATAATATTTTCCAGGTAAGCTGGATTTAGACGCTGGCATTGTAGTGAGTTTAATAACTACTATTACCGACTACACGCAAAATGCACATTTTCTGACATGACAGATGAATTGAAAATCTTTTATTGTTACAAAGGTTGAGTTACTGTCATTTTTGGCTTTGGCTGCTCGTCAAGCTACAAAAAATGAAGTAGAAAATTTTTAAGGTTCTTAAGAATCACGTTGTCAGTATGTGGGCGACCGACCTAAATCGGTAAAACTTTTTGTGAAGCTTTTTATAGCTCTTTGATACCAGTCCATATGATAAATGAATAGTGAAAGAGAAAAGAAAGTTACTTTAATATTTTCTCATATTCCACACAGAAAAAGAGGACAAAAGGAAGAAAGGCGGTTGGGAAGGCGGAACTTGACAAGGGTTACATTTTAAGGGAACGATATCACATTTCTTGAACAAAATAGCAGCATTTTGAAACATGGTTATAAAAAAATATGCTAGTTTTTTGTGCGTGTACAAAACACACAAAAAACGACAGGTTTTACAGTCAAAAGGTTTTCAATGGAAGATGTATAATACCTTCAACCAGAAAAAATGAAAGGGATGAGATGAAAGTAATGGTCTCCTGTCATTATAATAACAATAGTCGTTGTAAAGAATGGAATGCTCATTCATTCATAGTTTTTTTCTGGGTTTCCATCTCGGAAACAAAGGATTATACCGTTGTGTGTCCAAAAAAAGAGAAAGCTTGATATGTATGTAATTAGAGCTTTTGATATGTATAAACATCAAGATGTCGGCTTTGAGCTCGGCATACCTTGTCAGGAAAAAAAGGATACGTAGAAAAAAAGATATAAGATATATGATACTTGCTACTTATATAGCATGTAACAAGGAAGTTAAACCGAATTTCTGGGTAAAATATTTGAAATTATATAATTTAAGACTGGAATAGAAATCGCTCGTTTAGAACTGGAGATTCCACTTAATACTACTCAACGAATGTAATTTGCTGCTTACTACACAGGTTTGTAGTTTCTTGAAGGTCATCAGATGAACATCCAAAGGCGTAAAAAATATTATTTTGTAGGTACAAAAAGGCATGAAGAATGAAGTTTAAAAGGTCTTTTTGATGTCAAATACGCAGAAATTAAAATGTGTAAATACACATTTGCCACTCATTTTAGCTAAAGATGGATGTGTATACCTACATTACATGAGGAGCATGTAAGTAGGAATGGTAAAGTTGTGTAAGAGTCATAATTCAGCAGCTGTATCACCCCTAAGGGCTCAGTTACAAGAAAATGTAGGATGTGGGCTAATGACAAAAGTTTTTCTTTCGCATGATTGTTTAAAATACAACTCACATTCACATACATACGTCCATCCTAGTCGTTATTAACTATAGAGATTATGAGGAAAAAAGAGAAAACGACTTGGAGTCGTAGACTTTCTCTTTTTTTACTCAATATTATTTGAAGTTTCCTGTCTCAGAATAAGAAAAACAGCAGTAGCCGTAACTGTGAGTTGAGTTGAGAAGGGACTTAGTGAAGGCGCAATGCAACATTTTTCATATAAATTGTTGTAACCACCTCAAACCTACAGGATATGCTTTCTCCTTACCAGCAAAGCATCAAGACTATTTCCATGCTCTTAGGACAATCAGGCGACTCCCTGCGTGTATCAGGAAGTGGGAAGATAGATATCTTTCAGAGAAACCCAACATTTTCCACTTTCAGTCGGAGAAAAGGAAAAAGAGAAAAAGTTGAAAATGTATTTTTCGTAGAGATGAGTACGTAAAAGTGTTTGGCAGTAGAACTGCGTATTCTATAACATCTTAGAGTAAAAGTAGCATGCAGCATGTGCCGCAACACGCTGCAGCAATTCTTTCTTTATTCATGTTTACTTTGCATTGTGTAAATTGAAGGTAAAGTAAAACTTTGAGTTTGAAAATGATCGATTGAAGAATTTACTTTAAAAAGTTGTTTTGTTTTTTCGTTAATGCTATTATTGTGTACGGGAAGCAATACAAAGAAAGAGCTTGTGTGTTATTGTGAATAAAAAGAGGGGATATGATATAGAAAAAGTCAAATTAAGGAATGATGAAAAGTTTTTTTTCTCTTTGGAATATATTCGGAATGAAATGCAAAAGTTATGTCACAAAAATTTAAGATTTTCACAAATATAAATTTTGGTGAAAGCTTGCTGATGTTTTTGTTTTCATTTTAATATCTTGGGTTGATTGGTTTGTTTTTTTCTTTTTGGAAACGTCTGAACATTTGGTCTGGAAAATGTTATTGGATGCTTGATGCTATACTAGATTTTCAAAAAGATCAAAGTAAAATCGGTCGCGACGGCTGTTGTCGTAAAGAAGAGTGAAAGTTAGCACAAGCTACACCATGATGAATATAAGTAGCTAGTCATTATGCTTATTATTACACATACATAAACATAAAGCTCCGTAGGAAATAGTCGATTTCTTGGAATACAAAAATGTGTTCTCGATACATGACACAGATAGTGTATACGTGAATTGTAGTTTATTCAAAAGTTCTCTGAATTTATGGTTTGGAATGAAAAGACAAGGTTGTAATTAAGATTTTCATTCTGGAAGCGGCACGTGTAGATAAATTTCAGAGGAAAAGTTCGAAGCCCTTGTTTTACGTCATGGGTTTTCAGGCTCATTCAGCACTAATATTGCTTTCCCGTGTATAGTATACTCTTTGCTCCTTTTTTGTCCTTTTATTATGTTAAACTCATGCATCTCTTATGCTTGATTTTTTTGGATAGGGAATTATAAACGTACATAAATGCATATCTGATATAGCTTTTTTATATATATGTAGTCAGATAGCATTAAAGATTTACATGAAAATGGAGAAGGTATGCCTTTTAATCAATCTAACAACTAGGTACTGACCAAAGTGTTATTTAGCTGTGCCTGTAATTAAATGTACGCCAAACCCAACAAATGCGGAAACATCATGAAAAATATTCTTAGGCATTTTGCACCAAAACACACTTTTATAAAAATCTGTCGCTTTCTGGGTTGAACGATCTTTCTCAAAAAAAATGTAAGAAAATACCTCTTGATTTGGTGTAACAATATTTTTGGAAGGGTCATGAATATATTTTGGATTTTATCGCAAAAAACATAAAATATATCACATGTGTTTCTCTACACGCAATTTTTCCTCTTTTAGTACACTTATTTTTTGTTCATTGCAGTCTTAAACAAAATCCAGTGCACAGCTTGTTCGGTTGGTGTTGGTGGTTTGGTTATAATACGTACAAGTAACTCTCAAGTCACACTTACCAAGAAAACGAACAAGGCAACCACAATATGGCAGTATGGCTATCGAACGACCTCCTTGAGAACGTGAATTGCAATTCATTATCACTCTCATTCCACTGGCCTTTCACCTTCTCTATTTTTTATAACGATTGCATAGCCTGATTGTGATAGTTTGTTTTTTTATCTACCTGAAACCACGTAGTAAACCTCGCTCGTGTGGCAGTGGTGTGGCAGGGCAGGAGGGAGAAAGTAGCAATATCGGTGTGTATATTCGTGACCCAAACCAAACACACTTTTTTGTACCTGCTGTTCGGAATATGGTATTTATAAGGCTTTCTTTTTCCTTCACACACACAACTTGTTTCTTTAGTCATCCATGCAAAAATCTATAAATACCAACGTACATTTAATAGGACTCAATATCGTCGAGGTGAAAGCACGTAGCGTTGTATAGTGTAGGACACAGTCTTTTTTGGGGCTTTGCACAAAGAAATTGGTTGGTGTTAGAGAGTTTTACCCAGAAAAAAATGAGTAAGCGCTTTGCCAATTTGATATAAAAGTATGCATAGAAAAGTGTATTGTATTTCCTACGAGCCTAGAAAACGATAAAAAGGTAGGCTTTCCTTTTTTTGTAAATGTGTATGTATTGTGTGTATACAACAACTAGCGTTATTGTATTAATGGTACCTTCCACTTTCCTTATGCATTTATATATTTTTTACTGTTTTGGTGGTAAAAAGCAAACAAGCTTTCGTTTTATGGTTACTTACTTACTAATGTGGTAATCAAGACTGTCTACTCACTCACTCGTTCTCTGACTAGTCGACACGCTCCATCCTACCCAATCTAATACAACTTGCACGCAATCAACCTTTTCGTCGTGGTGCTCTTCTTGTGTAAAATGGGTAATGTGTATGTAGTATTTCAAAGATTCGCTTCATTTGCAGGCATGTCCACGAGAGGTAGTCCCCAGAGCATTTCTATTATTCACACAGGTGTGCATACGGAATTGGTTTACATGAAATGACGACGAAGAAAAGAAGGATAATAAGATGATTCAGCTTTCTTCTCTTACTTTCTAACTGTTCGCTCATCTCTTTGTGTGTGGCATATTGTGAGAGTAAAGTACATTATTATTGCATTATCTCTTTCGTATCCGACGTTAGAGTTTCAACAACAAAAAATGGGAAAACTTTCTCCGTCATTCCCTTGCTGCTGAAATGAGAGAAATGCAGGAAATAAGTAAAGGGCATTGGCACAAAAAACATCTACATTAAACAAGGGTAAACGCGCAGTCATTTTATTAAAAATGTAGCACATCGACATTTTGCGATTTTTAAGCGAATCTTTTCATTTTGTTTGGATATGATGATTTAGAGCTGGAGATATGTATTTTGTATCTTGGAAAGCGAACTGTATGTAATTCAAGATGGAATTCTTTTGGAACTTCGGAACTGATGTATGCTCTGCCTAGTCGAGGGTTACTCGTGAGTTAAATATTGCGTCTCTATATGACATATCTCATATCATTCATTC
The DNA here is from genome assembly GCA_034699025.1 of Entomobrya cf. arborea Gr-Col-00668. Lineage (NCBI taxonomy): Eukaryota > Metazoa > Arthropoda > Collembola > Entomobryomorpha > Entomobryidae > Entomobrya > Entomobrya cf. arborea Gr-Col-00668. Next base: position 7,520 of record JAQIWN010003980.1, read on the forward strand.
TGATCACTAAACGAAGCTGTCTTCAAAAGCAAAGAAGGAACGTCTAGGGCAAGATCAGCAATAATAAATGGTAGTAAATGTCAGACAAGCTTTGCTGGGAGTTGAGAGTTAACATGAACAATGTGTTACGTTCAAAAGCTTTGGTTTAGTCTTTTGGTATACATGTGCCAAGAGAAATAAGGGATCAACCAATAAAAGTAAGAACACGATTCGAGGTCATCATATAATCAATGTGTTGTGTAGTGAGTGGTAGTGATGATACTCATTGCGCTATTTCAAAATAAAGTTCACTTAATCTTACACGAACTAGAAATATGTATGGTTGAATAAACAGACACAAAAAGATGTAGGAAAGGAGCCCAATGCCCGATTCATAACATTTCGCAAAAAAATCTCATTTAAAATAGCGGAATGGTAAATGTGACAATGTGATATGTATGTGTTTTATGTATCTACGAACTACATTATTGTTTAATTTTATGACTCATTTAAGTTTGAATTATCTAGTTCAAACTTAACATTATGCTCAGACAGACATTGCCAATCATTCATATGAAGTATACATTAGTTAATAAGTTAATAACAAAAGTACAGAGAACATATCCTTTCCACTAGGGATGGAAAACTATTCACATCCTCTTTCTTTATGTACGAACCAACTGTTTCTCTTAGTTTTGTCGGATCATATTTTTGTCGCAGCAATGCTTTTCTGCCAAAGGATTACCAAAACAATGTAAGACCAGCAAATTAACTGCACAGTTATTATTTTCTCCTCCTTAATAAATACCACACTAATAACAACAATTTGTTCCTCCAAAAAGTAAGGATCTCTTCAATTCGTAAATAGGTAAGAACCCGGTTGCGTTTGCAAACATTGATTGCATCTGCATCAACCAGTAATATAATGGCAGTATAAAAAGTTTCCTCGCGTAATATATTTTCCTTGTAAATAGAGCATGTATCTAGTGAAACTAACAATTTAACGTATGCATTTTGCTTCTCATATAAATTAACCGAATCATATATTTTCTCTAAATAATATTTAGTATGGAATAAGTACTTCGTAGTTTTGTTTTACAAATATCATAGTATGTAGCGTGTAGACCATGCTCCTATCCATTTATTACAAGCATTGTGATTGCAAAATATTTTGATGAAAGACTTTTATATGAAATGCAGACTGTTCAAATTTTCATACAGATTTTCCTTTCTCTTTTTTTCCAGATCCCGTTGAAATAGAAAACGCCCCGAACCCCGCTGCTGAAGCAGTACCTGCAGAAGATTCCCCCGGTGACAATCCTTTCACCGAAAAAGAAGAAAATGTCGACGTACCTGACACAACAGAATCTACACAAGCAGAATCGCGATCTTCCGCAGAAGATAACAATGAGGAATCAGAGAAACCTACGGACACAACAAAAGAGGAATCTCCACAAGCTGAAGAAACCACTGAGAATGTGGGTGAAGCAGCACCAACAAATGAGCAGACACAAGACCTGGCAGTGTCCCCTACAGAAGATGAAGCAAGTGCCTCAAATGAAGACAATAAAGATGAGTCTCAAAAAAATACGGAAAGTGATGACGTCCCTGCGGGCGACAGTAAAAGTAGCCCTACAGAAGAGCAAACAAAAGAACCTGAAACAGAAGAGACTGGCGGCGACGCATCCGCTTCACAATCAGATAATAAGAATGAGAGCACTACAGAAGAAAATAATGAGACGGAAAATGCTACTGTACAAGATCCCCCACCATCATCATCACCAGCAACAGCCTCTCCAACACCATCCGCTACTGTGGAAGAGGAGCCGGGAACAAGAGAAAACGATGAGTCAAGTAGCTGTAACGTCAAACCAGCAGAAAATGGAAATGACGTTGATGGTCCCATTACTTCACAGCCATTGGCCATCTCGCCATCTTCTCCTCTTACCGTTGAGCCTAGGGAACAAGATGAAGACGACGGTGGTGGTGGCGGCGGTGATATTTCAAAAAACCAAAGTGGCAACAGCTCAACCAGTGGAACCGCAGGAAATAGCCCGGACGGCTCTGAAAGGAATGAGAATGATCCAGAGACAGCCAGAATGCAAAGTCCAGATGGACTCATCCCTGCAGATGAAATGCTTCGTGACGAGATTGAAGATGGTCAAAATAAGGACGAGCAGAAGGAAAATAGCAGTGCTCCAGAGGAGAAAAGAGGTAGTAGTAGAGCTAGTCAACGAAGTACAATCTCATCAGCAACCACGATTATCAGCAGAGCAGGCAGTCGGAGTGGCAGTGGGAAAAGCAATGGTAGCACTGGAAAAGGGAATGCAAACGTACAAGATGAAGTTACGGATGATGATGATGTTGTTAATGATGACAGTGGAATTGTCGAGGATGAGAATGATGAAATTCCCACAACTGAAGAAAATGATGAGATTGGTGAGGGAGCCGAGGCTACTGCTTCTGGTGAAAGCAGTGGTGATGGCGATGAAAATAGCAACTGTGATGATGATACCACCATTACCACTACTTCTCCTACACCCGCAATCAAGGAGCGTCGTAAGGGTCTGTTTGGTTAGCTGTAAGTTCCTTGTGTACTTAATACTTTTCCTTCTACTTGCACCAGTTTTGTCATTGTAGCTGTCTCAATGTCTAAAAAAAGACATGACAAAATTCCATTGGCTCACTGAGGATATTGCATAATCTTACCCTAGCATTCACTGCATCGTCCTCATCTTCATCATACCATAAAACCATCATAATATCAAAAAGATAAAAGGAGAAAAACTCTAAACTGAAATGAAATGAAAATCTTTTTAACTGATTTCATTTACTGGCACGACAGCTCTATTACAGACTAACGGTATCTCCACCAACTGAATATAGGTACATTCATGTGTATCTATTATTTCTTCCATTTTATTTGGGAAAGCAATTTCGTTGTGATGTGCGTACAATCTGAAACCTATTCACTATCACAAAATTAGAAGCCAACTAAATGATCCAGAAAAGGTCAAAACATCACACGCATCATTGTATACATGGTCTAGTTAAAAAGACAAACAATACATACAAAACAACATGCCTTTTATACCTAGTAAGCAACAAAGCGACCATTAAAAGAGATCGTGGTGGTAGTAGAAAATGCAAGATAAAGGCAATTTTCCGTTTAATTTTATAATGGAAAATTCGCCTGGCCTGAACCTGACTGATACAATACAGCATTGCAAACAAACAAGCATGCCCACACAGACAGAATAAAAGATAGGTATACATATGCCCTTTACGGAGGACCTTTCATTAATATATAGATATAATCTAAAAATTATATATCTATTCTATAATATATGAAAGTAGTTTATATAAAACTTTCCCTTTTGTAGTTTATACCTCCCTTGGCCCTGATGCTGCTCTAGTTGTTACATTTAGGTCATCATGTTGAATAACATTCTAGATATATCATGATTTTGTTCAGAGTCAGTTTGTAGTAAGCCAAGCCAGCAACAGAGCATTTCTAAAACAACCACAAATATTAAGCATCTGAAAATTCTGTCAAGCATCGAATTTATGTTGGAGCCACATACGACGACGACCAAAAACGAAATATGGTTTTTACTCAAAGTCAGCTCATCATTTGGAATCTCTCAAATAAGCTGTAAGGCTAAGGCTGCTTTTAGCTTTCGTTGATGCCTCTGAAACAAACAATTTACTAATGCACACATAAGTGTTTGCAATATGTGTAATGTGTATCATGTTTTTATTGTATGATTATCATATGAACTTACTGCTGGTAAAGTTGTAAAATGAGCGGGAGTTGTTCTGCCCGTATTTTCTTCGCCTTTCGCTATGATGCATGCCACTATAAGTTTCACAAATTCATGTTCTTTATCAACAATAATGTGAACATTTCCTGAATTTTCCTGTTGTATTAATCATTGTATTACGATAATGCAGAAATATGCTAATCAAATTAGCTCTACATGTATATCTATCAAACGAACATATTTTCAGTCAGTTTTCATGATACTACCATGATCATCATAATCTTCAGTCACATTACCAATCTCTCACTGTGCAATGCACTGCCCAGTTATTACCACATTGTACCAGCATCACAACTTCCACCATACCACCGGCACAAAAATTGCTGCCAGTTATATAAATAGCGAGAATTTTCTGGTAGCTTTTTAAATTTTCCTTTGCAGTCGACTGGTTGCATTCAACTTTTCCAGAAGTCTCCTTTTGTACGTTTGAAAACGGTTTCAACTCTATCGCATCGCATATTATGTGAATTCTGAAGCACAAAGCCTCCTTTTCCCAGAATTCAACCAGAAAAATTACAGGACATTCAAAATTCTGGTACATTATCTCTAGGCTGAGTATTATCACTGACGATGGGAGGCCGGAGGGTGCAACTCTCAGAATCCCTTCATACTTTCATGATTTGTTAGTCATAATAAGATAATTTATTGTGCCAAGTCTCAGTTCTCCATGGCCAGTGGTT
>JAQIWN010003981.1:0-12002 GCA_034699025.1 Entomobrya cf. arborea Gr-Col-00668
ATGATCATATAAATACACTGTTTTACATTCTGATACATTTTAATGCTTTACGAAAACACCCATTCTTGTTCTCTCTCTCACTCTTTCTGTCTTCCTTTCTTTATATGCCTATCTATTTGGGTCTGGCACACACATGGTTCTATGAATGTGAAAAAAATACATAGAGATAGTGTGTCTCCTCTTTATAAAATATATATATTTCTGTGTAAAAGAGAGACATCCTCCTCTCATCATCAGCTTGACTGACTACGACGAGTGTGTAGACATATTACTCTCAGGTTGCGTTGCATCACATCACACGGTTAGTTCTACTCAGGCATTTGTTGTGCTCTGTGTGTGTAACGAAAAAAAACACCACAGCCACAGAGACTATAATGGAAAATGAGTTGACTATGTTATAGTAGTACAAGGCGAGTAGTTAGTTGGGTTGAAATTCTTTTGGAAGTGGAGTGAAAATATAGAGGACGACGGGAAAGAAAACGGGCAGCAACATCCATCCTTTTCTCTCTAGCTTTCAGTCATACGCTCTCACTCTTCCTCACAATATAGCAATTTTTTCTCTCTGTATGCCTATATATTTACACAAAAAGTATAAACTAGATGGTTTTATATGAGAAAATGGTGATAATAATGATACCAGCATGGAACCGCTGGTGTTTTATGTGGGTATATGAAAGAATATATTGGCGCTATATAACTTTTGGAGTAATAGTATCAACTTAACACAAGACAGCCAACCAAACCTCCTTTTTACAAAATTGCATTATATTTTTCTTCTTATACTATCAACTATGTATGAAAAGAGAGAGAATATAGGTATTATAGTACTATTTTCTGTATGTGCGTAGAATAGTACTACTCCTTTTATACATTAATACTTAACATTGTATCTCTGGTTTTTATATGTTTGATAGTTTCAGCATGTTATGTTCTCTTTGTATACCTATATAGATCGGAAGTAGTATTTATCTAGCGCCACCAACACCACACCATCATCCTCATCGTCAACAACACTAAAAACATCATCATCGTCAACGTCTATTTTTCCTAGTAGTCAACATACACAAATATACAGACACACATTACGTCCCCAGTAGTAAAAACGCGAGTGCAGCAGTGGCAGTGTGTGGTAGTAGATCTAGCATAACATAATTTTCATATGTAAAAATAAAAAAGAAGAAAATAAGAGATAAAAATAAAAGGGATTTTTTAAAAGAAAAGAAAACGAAAGAAAAATATTATTGAATTCTTCTTCTGGTTCATCTTCAGAGAGAATTGAAAAGAATAAGAGAGAGAAGAAGAAAAAGTGAAGCTACTACCATTATACTTGCCAATCTACCTCAAAAAAGAAGAAGAGACGGAAAGAAGATGAAATAAAGAGAGAAAAAATAGTTGATCTTTTGTTTTTAAACCAGCATCATCACTGAATTTGATTGAATTCTTATAAAGAAAATTTTACTTTCATCCAACTCTCTGTCCAAAAATAAATAGTTGTGTTTGTGTCGAGTTCGTGAGTGTTTTATGACTATATATAAATTATATACACATATAAATAGATGGAACTTGATTTTTTTGGATTGGATGGATAGAAAGATGAATAGATAGATTGAATTCAATTGTGCATTATCGAGAAGACGACCAATAAAAGAGGGTGCAGAGGAGGATGAAGAAATAGCCAATGTTGGGGAAGCAAAACCACCAAATAACCAAAGTGAGTACAAGTAAAAAAATACTAAAGTGGAAATAATTTCTTGGCAGATTGCCTTTTTTGTTGTTGTGTTAGAATTTGTGTGCACACTCTGCGATTATAACATGAAAAGTTAGGACAGTACAAGTACAAGACGAAGAAGAGAAAAAAAAATTGGCCACCCACCTTGTGGACACCAAGAGGCAATTATTATTGACAACAAACAAAACAAGAGAATGTAGAGTATAATATGTAATTTAAGAAGTGTTTGTTGAGGTGGCTCAATTGCAACACTTTAAAGAAAATACTATAGCCAAAAAATGCATATCGAATAGCATGTAGGAGTACGTTTTTTTTATTATTTGTTATAATTTCTTATTGTCTGTGATACTTGTATGGGTATTGTATTGGTTGTTATGTGTAGTTGATACATGCAATGTGTTTCACCCAATAAGAGGACAAAGTGAAAGCATATGAGTCAATGTTACCATCATTCATTTCGTAGAATAGGGAAAAAGCGAAAGGCCACCTGCTCGACAGGAGCTTTCGTGAACATTTGAAAGTTATTTTGTCTTGTGAATTGTGATAGACACAGACAACCTTTTCCTTGAAATAAAAAAGCTTGCCTTCTCCCATAAAATAATTTATTATAATCACGAGCTAAAAACGTCAAGCTGGTACTCTCACTCGACTTTAATGAATCATGCTGCTGACTGACTGAAAATCAATTTTGATGTTTCTCCATGCAAAGCTTGCATGAAATTTAGATAGTCCATTTATTAGGGTGAAAGGAGCCGCTGGTCATTCTTTTCAGACTATTAGACTAAAAAGACGTTGAATTTTCCCTGAACTATCTTTCCATTTTAACATTAACCATACTTCCACACTATCTCCCACTGATCATCATCATCGTTAAAGGAAATCAAGTGAAAAGAAAAAGGACTAAAACACCAACAGACATATCAACCAAAAAATGAAATACTGGTAAAAACCAAAAGGATCATCATTACTATTACCACAACAGCTCAAAACGCTACCACGGGCATCACCACCAAACATTGCATATTTATTATAATATTGCTGCGGTGGTGGTGTATTTTTTATTTCTTATTCTATTTTCTAGCTTATTTTTATCAACAAACCAGACCACTGCACTTCACCTCGCATGTTTCTCCTCCCTCATTTTCTAAAAGTCTAACTTTTCATATGAACTTTTTTCCTATGAAAAACTTTTTTTTTCCTTTCTTTCGTGTTATTGTTTTCCGTGTGTAGCTGTAATAATACACTAATGTAATGTTATTTTGTGCGCTTGAAACGCAAGTACGGTTAATTATAACAACACACACAACAGATCATACTTGTAAAACAAGTAGTGCATTATCATCCTTATCATCTTCGTTTCTGCAACAAGACCACTACAAACCATTAACATTTTCATTCTCACAGCAGCAGTCAGTTGAGTGGAAGCACCAGCAGTTCTTCCACAACAATCTCTCCAAAAAGCCTCGTATATTCATCCATATGCATAGTAATTTCTTTGGTACTTCTCCACGTACTTCTCTCTCTGTCTCTGTACTCCCGTGTCTTGTTCTTGTACAATCACTCAACAGCAAAACAACAACTGCTGCTCTAGCTGTTCTGCAAACAGTATAGCTGAACTGAACTGCTGAAGAGAGAAAAACACACAACCTGCAAAAGGAAGAAACAGCAGCAGAAAAAAAAGAATCAGAGAGCGAGTTAAATAGAGGGAGAGGATTTTTGTTCTCAACTTTGTTGTGTAGTAATCGTCCTCACATCAAGTCACCAGCTGCAACAGCAGCAACACAAACCAAACCACACCATCATCACCACCACCACCGTCGTCGTACCAAAATACCATCATATCATCATAGAGCAGCAGAAGAAGCAGTGGTAGTAGTATAAGATCATCAGCAGGAGGATCGGATCAGATCATCAAAAATCTTTAAACAAAACATACACATTAATCTTGTGTGTTTGTGTATGCATAAAGAAAAAAAAGTAAAAGTGAGTGAGAAAAATATAGTAAAGTTGAGAGAGTAATGATAATAATAAGAAAATATTATATGGAGTAAAAAATATAGAATCATTGGATATTTGCATCACAAAACATTTTATCAGCTCAAGCTCAGCAGTAGCAAAAAGGCATGACCACACGACATTAAAATGGTGTGTTCCTTTTTATTGAGTAAGCATATTACGCACTTGAGCAGAAGCTGTATCGAATAAAATGAAAATTATTCATCGTCATCATTATCATCATCATCTACATTCGCCATCCTCTCTCGCTCTCTTCATCTTCTCATCATTAATTCACCCTCATCGATATTCAAAAGCTAAATTGCTATTTGCTGCTGCTGTAGACAGGCTATAAAATAATATGAAAGAGTACCTCTTCTTCTAGTAGACTAGTACGCATTGCAAATTCAAAGATATATTTTTTTCAATAACAATAAAAAGAAAATTAAGAAGTGGCAGTACATTGTTAAAAATTATGACATCATTTTTTATGATTGTCCATTGTTCTTGAGAGAGTGCGAGCTTGGGTGAATAATAATAACCATATCACATCAACTCATTATTTTTATTGCATTGAAGAAAAAAAACTGTTGTAATGATTGTTGTATATCGTCATCATAATATCATAACTTTGTTTCATTTTTAATCATTGAACAGGCCGCACCGCTCAGCAAGAAGCTTAACTGTGCTCAAATAGATAATTTGAGTTGGTGGTGGGCGAGGAGGAGAGAGACGAATGACCAAAAAGACGAATGAGAGTGAAGTGAGGGCTGCTGCACATATCTCTCGAATGTTATCATCATCGTCAACAACCACTTGTCCTTGCCGATTGATGACTCTATGACGGACGGGGAATAAAAAGTAATACTTATTATAGCAGCAAAACTGCAACACAACAGCAAAAAATAACCCTACCACGAAAAAAATACCAACCACCAATACAACTGGTGCTGATTCAATTGGCAATGATAACCAAAACCGATGCATGACGTATTTAATATTTTTCTATGTATGCACATATATGAGAGAAATATTTTTCAGAGTGCGTTGCGTTCGTTGTGTGTGAGTTTTTGTCTGATGTGATGACCAGCAAGACGAAGACAGCGACGATTTCAACTGCTCCTTGTTCAACAACCACCACCAAATTTATATAGTCGTCTCATCGTCATCCTCGTGTTCTTCTGATTCGTTCATCAGAAGAAAGAGATGAAAACGAATTTGCCAAATAAATACATACTTTTGCAACATGAGCAGTTGTCGTGATTTGTTGTGAGTTGATATAATATCTCGTGCATGTATGAACATTTTAACTCCTTTTTGGTTCATTTGATGCAGAGAAATTAATAAGAAAAATTTGGAAATAAATAATTCAACTTGTTCTCATCATCCTCATCACTTCAAAATTATTACCTGTTGTGTGATTCGATAACAATGTGTGTGTGAGAGTGGTTTGGAACGACAGGTGGAGTCGTGCAAGTTGACAGTGTTGTTGATATGATTATCAACTTGAAATAAAGGTTTTAAAATCGTGATATGAAGATCAAGTTATAATCAAATTAAAATGATCATGGAGCAGGAACAGTAAAGCCATCGGTTTAGTGAATATTTCCAAATTTTTCACAGTGAAGAGCAAACCACTTAAAACCCGTAAAATCGAACAAATAAATGCGACATAAAAGCAAACAAAATTTTACAATGGTGTCTTGCGAGTGTGTTATTAAAACTGATATTATTTTACTTCCCTCTGCATAATTAATGAGTAAATGTAGACTGTCGAGTAAACTGGAAAAGTGGTGTTTCTACTCCATTTATTACGAGGAATATTACGACTACACAGCTAATCTAACAAAATAAAGTTAAATTATATAGAGTGCCCATCACAATCGTCATTCTTCATCGTTCGTCATAATCATCATCATCATCATCTATAAAGTAACAGTGAAGTAACGTCGTTCTCTTGCGCTTGTAGTCGTCATATTTAACTTGAAATTTCCACTTGCGGCAAAATATATAACAGAATCGACATAGGCTCACTACAACTCTATCACAATTACACATTTGTCCCCGTATAAATAAGTAATTACTACATTACATGTTCCTCGCGTATAATACTTTTTGGTAGAGAGAGAGAGAGAGAGGGAAAGGTTTCCTCCTCTTTTAACACACACGGAAGGAGTCGACATTTTATATTTATATGGATCAATCAATATCAATAGCAATCTAAATATAAATCATAATATACACACATGCAAATGTCAATTGACAAGTTTTGTTGCAATACACAATCCTATGCTATCTAATTTTAGAGAAACAAGACATGAGTCTATGGCAGAAAAATGGAATGAATTAAATTAAATAATCGAGTGTCCGTGTATGAGTGTATCCATTAAATTTCAGTTTTCATTAAAGCTGTCCTACTAGTCTTTATCTTAACAAGAAATATTGTATAACAAGTTTTGCCAATGCGACTCCGGTTAGCCTGTTAAGAGAGGAAACGTTACTAGTCTTCAACAAATTCATTTTTATTCTTAATTCATACGCTATAAAAAGTGATCTCTTCAAAACATATTTATATGAAAGACAAGACAAGAAACAAGTAGAAAAAACGTCTCAAGGAGAGAAAAGAAGATAATCATAAGTACTCCTACACTTTTTGCTGTTTTTCTGAGATAAGAAACGAAATTATAGTCAATTAGGTGCTTCAAAATGGCGATGAACGCAACGACTCGATTTAGTGACAATTACGAGCTCAAAGAGGAGCTCGGAAAGTAAGTACAAAAATAAATATACTCAAAGCATTCATACGTTGTTTGTTTAGCGTTTCTTACGAAAACAAACAGGATTAAATTTTGTTGAAAGATGACAGGACTAAAAAAGGCTGAATTTTTTTGTTCGCCTAAATTTTTTTAGGGGCGCATTTAGTATTGTCCGTCGATGTGTGCAGAAATCTACAGGACTGGAGTTTGCTGCCAAAATCATTAACACCAAAAAATTATCCACAAGAGGTACGGGTACGGTTAACAGCAGTATTGAAAAAAGGACATATCAGTATTTTTATACCTATTAATCTGATGATGATATGACGGCTCTCCATACTCTCCTATTTTTTAACTTTGATGATAAATAAACATTTCAATTTCCTTTTCCCCTTAACATATCATTAAATTACGTATAAGTCTGTGTATGTATATTGTATACCATTATAAACCTTCTCTAATAAGTAGCATACACGTATTTGCACATGAAATGACACACAATTCACTTATTTCGGTTGACGGACCCAGTAATTAATTTTGTTTGTCATGCTCTTCACCCCTCGCCATTAACGTCGTCGTATCATCATCAAGTCCCACCTCACCAACTATACCATTACAACCGTTCAAATTGATGTGAAAATAAAATTACTCTTTTTTGTTCACTTGACAGACTTCCAGAAATTGGAACGGGAGGCTAGGATATGTCGGAAGCTACAGCATCCTAACATAGGTAAGCAATAAGCCATGCCATGAGCTCTCTTTTTTTACGACTAAAACCCAAACAGAACCAGCATAATAATATTTTTATATGCTTTTTCGCATACTTTGCATATTATACCTATGTATATTACATATCTCTCACTCAACCTCAAAATACCATTAGTAGCTCACACACGTACTTTTCTTCTCTCTGGTAGTTTTACTCTTAACGGATGTCATGTCATATGATATTTTTTTATGTGCATATATCTTTTCTATCCATATCCACTTATTCACCTTCACCACATGACATACAAGAGCAGAAATGTGACTGAAGCCGTAATATATGCAAAGACCACCTGTCCCCTACTTATTTTCCCATATTATTATGCATATATGCATCCAGTGGATTTTCATATGCTAAAAAGTAACCATAAATGCTTTTCGTCCATAACATCTGAATTCTCTTTCATGTGTCGATATTTTAGTTTGTTTACGTATGTGTATGTACCCATAAAAGCACGTGCATTTCCCCTTGAGCCACAAAAAAACAATTTTATTGGACAGGCGAAAATCTTTCAACTTCCTTACCCAAAAAAAATATTTCCTTTCTTGTCATTCTCTCTTTATACTCAAATTGTAATTAGGTTATCGCATCGCCATTGTCCATCCATCTTTTCCACATCCACTACCATTACCAGATATTAGCAATGACATCAAGATATGAGAACACGTAGCAAATAAAAATGTATTTCCCAATTGGCAAGGTAGGATCTTGGCCTAAATACCTTTTATAACCGGGTGCACCCTTTACCTTTTCATACAGCTGTACCATCGTCCATCATCACAAAAAAAATCGATCCCTTTTGCTGTTGATTGCCAAATTGATGCATATAAAAAAGGGAAAATCGTAAAAATAAAGAGTCAGTCATTCACGGAGAAAAAACTGTAAATACTATTTTAGCTTTAGTAGCAACATGCATATTTCATCAAATCTAGAATAATAATGGTCATTATCATCTCTCTCAAGTCCAAAAACTAAAAGGGTTCGTATGCCGTGCCAAAGTCAGTAAAAAGCATTTTACCATCGAATCAAAGTAAAATGGCACATTTTATGTTCTATAAAACTGAGGGACAGTTTCTCTAAAAAGAAAGAAAAAAGAATATCTTTCAAGATAAACTGTCCACCTTGCAAAATAAGTTGATGATGGGACATGCACGAAAAAGGAAGCACAAGAAAGGGTAATTATTATGCGCATATTAAATGAGTCCTTCTTTTATTTTTTCTGTTTGTTGTTGTTCTTCTGCCACTGCCACAGACTGATTGCAAAAATAGTTTAAGTATATTCATGACACGTTTATAATAGACAAATGCATTCATGCATGAATCGAAAGTAATGATGATGGAAATGATAATGTCATGTGTGTCTTTTATACATATGCACATCTTATTGATATTGGAACTGGACATGGTCTTTACTATCGCTTGACCAGTTTTCCTGGTAGTCAGTAAAAATAGTGCCAGTTATTTTCCATTTACATTCCTCTCGTGCAGTACATTACATGTCATGTTGCATGAAACAAACTCTTTTCTCCTTCCTTCCACCACCTCCAGACAAACCCTCAACACACACAGCGTTTCATTGTCAGTTCCCATTTACTATCCATTGAGATAGGGAAGATGGTGACAATGTGCACTAAGGCCCTCAGGTACACATATCTACATCGGTGCGGGTGGTAGCCTAAAAAAAACTAGGCTTTGCTGTTCATTACTTGTATAAAAACATATATAGATGGAACTGTAGGTAACTTGTGTCTTGGCAGGTTTCTACTGCTGCTTTTTTATTTAGGTTGACGGCTGATTGACTCGTTCCTCCATGTATTCCTCTAGAGAGTAAAAAAGAGAGACAGAGCGAGAAAAGAGTAACTATCTACATGGAACATCAGGGGCCACATCGATAATACTGATGTTGAAATGAAAGCATTTAGAAACTGTAAGCATATGAAAATGTCCACTTCCTTTTTTTTGCTGTTTTCTTTGTGACCGTTTGTTTCACCATCACAGAGAAACGGTCATAGTCATAGCAAGCTTAGTTGAACTCATTGGAAAGAAAATATCGATGTAACAGGATTATAATAAAAGAGGAAAGGAGCATAATATTTGTGTTAACTGCGGCAATACATCATCATCAATATCATAATCATGATCAAAGGCAAAAGCATGTAAGTAGTAGTGGCATGGCAGTGGGCTTGATGTGCTCCCTTTTTGGAATATTTATAAAGCCTACATTGTTTGCGAAGAAAGTAATCGGATTTAATGTAGCGGTATGTATAATAATATGTCTACAGTCTACTAGGAGGGGAAACGAAAAAGTAGGGTGGATGTGAATGTTGAGGGATAATAGGATGATATGTTGAAATGCAACTTTTTTTCTCCTCTGGGTCGTGCAAAAAAACATACTAGCTTGTTTGTCCACTGTCTAGAGGTGTCTTTCTTCATAAAACTCATTTATCTGTTTCGTAATGTATGCAAAATTGGAAGTAAAGAGATAAAACGTGTGTGTGGTATGGTATACGAGATATATGTATGTATGTATGTTTGTGCAAAAAATGTAGAGCAAACCTTTATGATATTGTATGTAGAGACTTACGGATTTCTTTCTCTTTTTCTCTTCCTTTTTTATCTTGTTACACCGTGAAAATTGCTGCGTACTTTCTCCATGTCTGTTATCCTGATTGTCTGTCTGTGTGGAAACAACGTGACAGTTCGACTTCATGATAGTATCCAAGAAGAGAGTTTCCATTACCTCGTTTTTGACTTGTAAGTAACATGTTTTCAGTCAAATCAACACATAAAATACAGTACAAAAAAATGTGTTATGAATAAATTACATGGGAATGTGAATTATGATGGAAAAGGGGGAAAATGAAATGAGCTTACGAAATGATTTGTAATGTTTTTGTACTTTTGTTTGATTTTTTTTTCTCGTGGAACAGAGTAACGGGAGGAGAATTGTTTGAAGATATAGTAGCTCGTGAATTTTATAGTGAGGCAGATGCTAGTCATTGCATTCAACAGATCCTCGAGAGTGTCAATCATTGTCATACGAATGGAGTAGTTCATCGAGATTTGAAGGTAATATGACCACTTATTATACACATATTGTATGTATGTTAATGATGGTGATCATGATGATGGTTTCATTTGCGACGTAATGTAGCTTGTTGTTCAGGAGTTGGAGTGATTTGAGATAATTGATGTTAATTCACATTTATTTTCTGTTTTGTATTTGTGTAGCCTGAGAATTTATTGCTGGCGAGTAAGCAGAAAGGTGCAGCAGTGAAATTAGCAGATTTTGGGTTGGCGATAGAGGTACAGGGAGAGCAACAAGCGTGGTTTGGTTTTGCCGGAACGCCAGGATATTTGAGTCCTGAAGTGCTCAAGAAGGAGCCCTATGGAAAGCCTGTTGATATTTGGGCCTGTGGTAAGTTCAAACATCATCAACATACCATGCCAAATGATAGTGCATATAAATATGTAGGTATGCATGAAGATGACGAATGCAATATGTAGCTATTCCACGATTGTCGTGAGAGAACCATTAACTCATGTTATTTACTTAATAAATTAAATAAATTAAATTATGTTTACAGGTGTGATTCTGTATATTCTGTTGGTGGGTTATCCTCCATTTTGGGATGAGGACCAACATCGACTGTACGCTCAGATCAAAGCAGGTGCTTATGACTATCCAAGCCCTGAATGGGATACGGTCACAGCTGAGGCCAAGAATCTTATCAACCTCATGCTCACTGTTAACCCCAACAAGAGAATTACTTCAACAGAGGCTCTTAAGCACCCCTGGATCTGCGTAAGTTTATTTTCTCAATTTTGTGACTATTATCCAAAAGCCAAAGAAACGAATACAATTCTTGTTTCAATCAATATATATTCAATTGGAAGAGAAAATGCTCTCCAAAAATTTCCTTTGTGTATTCTGATCGAAATTGGAATGTTCTACTTTTTATTTCTTTTGCAGCAACGAGAACGTGTGGCTAGCCTAGTGCACAGACAAGAGACTGTGGACTGTCTCAAGAAATTCAATGCAAGGAGGAAACTCAAGGGAGCCATCCTTACTACAATGCTTGCCACGCGAAACTTCTCCAGTAAATAATTTCCTCTCTAAACACCAATCAATTTTTCAACTTATTGCTCTTTTTCTATTATAATATACGTCTATATGTGTGACATTTGGCTATGTATATTCTGATTGCGAATTGATATGCTTCTAAAATATTTATGTCTACTTTTATCTCATCTCTAACAAAATTTTCTTTTGTTTCACATTTTACCCCACACTAGCCCGGAGCATAGTGAACAAGAAAGGCGAAGCAGGTGGAACGGGCTCGCTCACCTCAGCATCCGGTTCACAAGTGAAGGAGTCCACTGACTCTTCCACAACCATTGAAGATGATGACGTCAAAGGTTAGTACTGATCTAATCAGTCATTCCATTTCAATCACTTTTTTAAATTTTCTTTCTCTGTCTTTTTAACAACCTAACCTAACACATATTTTACTTATATGAGTATAATTAGTGTTACTTGTTAAATATATTTCTTGCCATATTATTACAAAATATTTCTTCTGCTGACATCGTATATCTCTTGTGTAGTCAAATACTTACTTGCAAAACTAAACTGCAAAAAAAAAAAAAAGATTATGAAATTAAAATTTCAATTCTTATATCCTTTCATCTAAATTTTATTTTTATCGTTACCACTACTATTATAGAGTTACTCTCTTTATCTGTAAATATCTAT